>CM040397.1:59682016-59887235 GCA_022702515.1 Ilyophis sp. 1 JC-2022 | reverse complement strand
TATTAATTTATTCGCCTTTTTTTTTTTTGAGTAATTGAGAGATCCAGTTCTCAACTGCTCCACACTAAGCATCCGGGTGATTTCAAAAGGAAAACAGTTTCATTATTATGCTTTGGAAATCTCATTCCCTTTCGAAGATACTGTACAGCACTGCAAGCACATACAATGATTTCACCAATAACAAATAATATTTTTTAATGGTTTATTTTGCTGAGCATCTAAATCAGTCTGTAATTAAAATTAGGGACTGTAATTAATAACAAGTCGTTAGGTAAGATAATGCATGCTTTACTTATTCTTTGGGGTGGTTTTTGTAAATATTTTTAGAGAACCAGTTCACACAGTTTTATAGTATTCATAACATTTACAGGTCACAATTCCTTTACTTCAACTGAAATTACAAATATGTTCCAATGTAATCTTGTAAACTGTGGAGTTAAATGTGACTTCACATTATTGTGTCATGGTGTCAAACCTGGAAATTATTTATTTCATGAAGTGCACTTACTTTAGCAGTTGAAAATAGTTCGATTTTTATTTTACTAGCTGCCCCTGCCTGGTTTCAAAAAGTCTCACTGCTGGTGTTCTATTACCAGAAGCATGTGATTTGGAGAGATAAGTAGGAGATACTCATTGTCCCAAAACCAAAAACTGGACACAACATGTGTGCAAAATGACACTGCACAATGCTATTATTGGCTTGGCATCAAACAGAACTTCAATTGGATGTAAACTGAGACAAACAGGATTAAAAACTCCCACAAATTGAAGCGAGCATATTGAAATATGTCTAAGTCACTTGTCTCCTCATTGACGTAATTAGGTGTGCATAACTGTAGATACTGCATGTAAGGCATCCCTGAATTTCCATATTCTTTACAGCATTGCTGAGGCTGGTACATAATTTAATTTTATCATCTCATGCCTCAAGTGTGCTAAAATGCATACTTAAAAGCTAAGCTTAGTTTTATGGTATGATAGCAATAAAAAAGGAAAAATTAACTTCAGCTCCTCCACTTGCTATTGACCTTAGCCTCTTGGCCACCACTCAGGAGAACAATGTTACTGAACATGTGGATACATTTCTTTTGCGACACTTAAAGAGGAGCAATAAACCAAACCACTAAAATTAAAAATATATCAGCAGATATTTCTAGTGTGGTGCGTTACTCTATCACATGACTCAATCATTCTTTACTTGTCACATGTTCCCGTTAAAGGGTAACAAAACACGCTAGTTTCACTAGACCCGCTCCCTTTTGAAATTCAAAAAATGCCAAAATCTGGGCGTGATAAGGTAATAATATAGGGGCTGAGCTCCAGGTATCAAACCACGCTCTAGGTAAGGCTAAGGTAGCCCTTTTCACGAGTAGCCAAAAACTAATTTCTAATCTGGACAGCACTCACAGCGGCTGCTTTGTTCCACTCTCTCTTGCTACCTCTCTCACTCATACACACACAGACAAACACACTAGCTCCAGCTGCAACTGTGCCCCAAGTAGCCGAGGCAGAAGCAATGGTGGAGAATGAGAGGATGGGCAATGTTTTGGAGTGGTAGGCGGTGGCAAGCATAGCCTCGTTTGGGCTTATAATAATGTGGTCAGCAAACAACAAATCACACGCTGTACAAATAGTTACCCATGCCATGTAGGCTACTCATTTTACATAAGCTGGAGGCAATCACACTAACGTTACCTGCAAGATATCAACAATATTGGTTTCCATTTCAATGGGTGCACATGTGGTCACTGCACTGAACTCTCTCCAAGAGAGAATGTCTGTTGTAGGGATGTTGCAAAGGTAAACGTGTAGCATGCATACAATACAACTCCTGGCTCAACTATGCTTTATATATTTCTTTTTAATAAAGTATATATATTTTAAATAAACTAGCTAGCTACTTGCTAAGCTAGACTGAAAAACAAACTATCAAATAACAAGGGACTATCAAGCCAACTATAAAAAATATACAAAAAAATAGTTTACTATAACTTACTAGAATATTTAAAAAAACAAAACTGTAAGCTAGCTATATATATTTCTCACTCGCTCTCTCTCCTATTTCCTCTCCATCCACGCAGATCAACCACCGAACTATATAGAAAACGGTGAGATCAACCGCTGAGATTTGCTTTTATAGCTGAGGCCCGCGCTCGCTCCAAAACGTCAGGGCGTAGCTGTACAGGTTTCAATTTCGTCACCAGGAGAAATACATCAGCTGGGTGAAGTTTCTGGCCAATGACAGCCTGGACGTGCATTTCCTAACGTTTTACCACTAGAGACACCTTTGAGCCAGATCCAATGAACAATGAACAGTGAGATTATTAAGATGAAGATTATGCCAGTTAACTGTTTGAAAAAATATATTTTGTGACCGTTGTATAGCTGAATCATTTTGTGATTGAAAAGCTTAAAGGCAAAGGGATAACTAGTGTTGTTTAAGTTTCAGTAGGCATTACACAAAAATATTTACAAGTAGAGCTACAACTGTTCAGAGAAACTGAGGGACCAACCAAGGGACACGAGCATGGTTTCATGTTTGTTAAATATAGCACAACATTGATACTGCAACCAGGATTGTGTTTTGTGATTTTATCACAGACTTGTCAGTAGGATTCCCATAGAGATCAATGAACACACAATGCATGGGGAAATGGATTATTGACATCAAAATATATTTATATGAATTTTCATCTTGTATTATTAAGTAACTTGAATTGAGGTCATGGAAGTATTTGCTAAATTATTTGCATATAATATACTCTAGAATCTAGTCTCACCCCCCAATTCCCATAGAGATCCATTCAAATGCAGAGAGGTTATAATATCGCTTATAACAGTACCTGAAAATAAGATATCGAGAGTTTTTTGGTGTTGATGGGTCACAGACTTCAGAAAGTAACAAAATGCAAAGGACATGCGACCAAAATATGAAACTTTAAAAATACATTAAAGTAAAGGGTGTAAATACTTATGCACATGAGAAATTTCAGTTTTTAATTTTTAATACATTTAGAAAAATTTCTAAAAACATGGGTTATTGAGTGTAGATTGATGGGCAAAAATGGCAATTTTATCCATTTAAAATTAAATCTACGACACAATAAAGTGTGCAAAATGTGAAGGGGTATGAATACTTTCAAGCACCACTGTAGTGCACGATTGCTCAAGCCGTTTTATAGCGAATTGCAGTAATCCAATCGAGATGAGATAAAAGCATGAATTACTTTCTCAGTGTCTGAAATAGTTAAGCATGACCTAATCTTTGCTATGTTCCTGAGCTGATGGTAACAGGATTGCACTACCTTTGTAATGTGAGGCTCAAAATTTAGGTGGGAATCAAAAATAACCCCAAGATTCCGAGCGGCAGGCTTCACATTCAGTTTGAGTGAGTTTAGGCTTTGGATTATAAATTCAGACTCAGAACCAATAATTAATAATTATAACCTCTGTTTTATCACTGTTAAGCTGCAGAATGTTTTGGGCCATCCACCAATTGATGTCGTACACTGCCTGGCCAAAAAAAAAAGTCGCACACTTTAATATTTCGTTGGACCGCCTTTAGCTTTGATTATGGTGCACATTCGTTGTGGCATTGTCTCTACAACCTTATGCAACGTCACAATATTTATTTACGTCCAGAGTTGCATTCATTTTTGGCCAAGATCTTGTATTGATGACGGGCGAGTCGAACCACTCTGTAAAGTCTTCTCCAGCACACCCCAAAGACTTTCAATGGGGTTAAGGTCAGGACTCAATTCATGTGTGAAAATGAGTCCTCATGCTCCCTGAACCATTCTTTGACAATTTGAGGCCGATCAATCTTGGCATTGTCGTCCTGGAATATGCCCATTGATGGGATAACCTAGTCATTCAGTACATTGAGGTATTTAGCTGACTTAATTGTATTGCTGCATAACGTTGCTGAGCCTAGACCTGACCGATTGAAGCAACCCCAGATCATAACACTGCCTCCAGAGGCTTGTACAGTGGGCACTATGCATGACGGGTGCAACAGCAACTTTTTGTTTTAGCCAGGCAGTGTATAAGCAGTCATGAAGAGCATCTAACCTAGCCACTTCATTTGGCTTGACAAAGAGATAAATCTGTTTGTCATCAGCATAAAAATTTAAAGATATATTATGTTTGGAAATTATATGACCAAGCGGGAGCATATAAATAGAAAACAGAACTGGCCCCAGAATAGACCCCTGAGGGACACCACATGTAATCGGGACTGGAGAGGATACAAACTCACCAGTCGAGACTGAGAAATGTCTGCCAGGGAGATTCCAACCGAACCAACTTAAAGCAGTTTTCTTAATGCCCAGTTTCTACGGTAGTCAATTAAAATAGTATGATCAACTGTATCAAAAGCAGTACTGAGATCTAATAAAACCAGTACAGAACACGCACCATTGCTGCACTTAAAAGGAGATTGTTAGTAACTTTAAGAAGAGCAGTTTCAGTGCTATGCATTGCGCGAAAGCCAGATTGGAATTTTTCAAACTGGTTATTTGAACTCATAAAAGCCAATAACTGTTTTGAAACCACCTTTTCAAGTACCTTCGAAATAAATTCCAACTTTGAAATAGGCCTATAGTTGTTTAGGACAGAGGGATCTAGATTAGATTTCTTCAAAAGAGGCTGAACAATGGAACTTTAAAGCAAGAGTGAATGGAACCTGTCATCAGAGAGCTATTAATAATTGAGAGGATATCGGGGTAAACAGTTTCTATAAGCTCCTTTAGGAGTCTAGTAGGGACAATGTCCCTAGGACACGTAGATGATTTCATGCAAGTTATTATTTCCAGGAGATCCTCAGCTGAGGTAGGCTCAAAATAGCTGAACTCGACTATCCCCTGGTTCACACCATTTACATATTGTGGTGAGGGAGAAATCTGACCTCTGATATTGACAAGCTTATTGACAAAAAAAGACAAAATTTTCACATAATTCCCAAGAAGGATCCAAATTGCATTTTGATGATGGATTAACAATGCTATCAATAGTATTGAAAATGACTCTTGAGTTGTGGCTATTATCAGATATCAAATTGGATAAATATTTTGCTCTCGCATCTTTAACAACAATATTCAATTAAATTGTGAGTTATTTATGTGTGATGACCAGTGTTTTTTATCTGTAGCCTTTTTTTAAATATCAGTAAGCATGCAAGCATATCATCAGGCACTTTTACACCTAAATTTGAATCAACCATATCCTGTGCTCGGTTGCAGAGCTTGTTATGATGCTTCTCATTGTTTAACATATTTCAGTCTGGGAAATGCTGACCACAAAATGCAATATACATGTATTCACATACAGCTCTATATATAACTAAGAATAACAAGATTGTTGCCAAGGCAACTTTGTAAACAAACATCTGAATGAACAGGTTTATATTTAGCTGCCAAGCCACAATACTGTTGTTGGCATATTAAATTTATCTGCAATTCACATTCAATCACTTCATTCTTGTGAAACACAATGAAAAACTCACTGTACTTCATACTCTGCCCAAATGCCTCTATGGGTGAGTGTTTGTTCAACATCACTCTGGATTCCATGGTTGCATTTACATTGATTGTAACTAAAATGCAAAATGACACATGGCCTAAGTGGAAGATATTTAGATATGTGTGTGACATCAATTCCCTCACACTTTAGCAGAGTACAGTTGGGAGTGCTCAGATTCAGCACAGGTAAGTGTCAGTAAATTGGCTACTTACATCACAAAGAGCCTTTATTGGCATACTTGCCTCTGGTTTGACCCATCCTCATTGAAAAGCATCATGGTAAATCACAAAAGGGAAAATAGTCCATAGCAGCTGGTTTAAATTGGATCATTTATGTCAATCTAGTCTACACAGTTATAGTTATCAAATCTGGTGTGACACTGGTTGGACATACCTCAAGTCGCCAAAGACTTTAATCACAATTTCCAGACATTCTAAGTATAAAAAGCACCACTTCTGATATGATGTGACTATACATCCATTCATGCATACAAATTCATCAGTACAGGATAAAAGACTAGATAAATTATTGCTAGCTAGCTATGTAGTTATTAGGAATGGGCAACATAGTGCTATGAAAACTAACTTGTGCACATAAACTCAAATACAGAGAATAATCATTGCAATACATAATGTTAGAAAACTAACCAATCAACCACCCAATTTGGTTAGCTTGCAGCAGGTCACATAAACTGCCTTTTAAATTAGATGGACCATCTAAGAAATATATGGCATTCCTGTTGGAAGTGAAATTATTATTATTATTATTATTATTATTATCACTGTTATCAGTATCATTATATTTTGCTTTCACCTTTCAACATTCCCCTATGAATGTTTGTTTTTTTTGCTTAATTTGTTTTCTATTTTTGTGGGAGTTTTTTTTTGTTTCTTTTTCTTTTTCTTTCTATTTATTTTTATGGGGTTCAGTAGCTTCACTTGGTGTAAAAAAATAAAAATCTTTAATTAAAAAAATTCAAGTGGTATAAGAATAGTAAATTATGTGTTTCTGTGATAATTGCCATGCTACCTTGTTTTAGTCTTGGAGATGACCTGTCATCTCCAAATGAGATAATACTATTATGCAACCAATATACTCCCGATAACTCCATATATTCCCTTAACTGTCTATTTTGACCACCGCTTCTGTACATGCAAATTCAATGCAGAAGACAAGCCATTTCACTGAAGCTGATAAGGTCCCTGAGGAACTGACCTTCAGCATGGATCTGAGGGAGCATGTGACCACTAACCATGTTTTTTATTTTTCAGGGCTGAATCAAGGCTGAGTTTCATCTATGAAACTGAACTTTGCACACCCATTTCCAAGATTTTCCTCAATTATACCCCTGTCTAAAACACCACCCTCAGATCTAAAGCCTGAGGATTATTGGTCATGTTGCCCCATGCAGCAACGTTAGCTCTTTCACCACTGCCTATGCTGTCCAGTCTGCTGCGGTGAACAGGCTCCTCCTGCACAGTGACACAGGCCCCGCTTGCTCTTAAAGGAGTAATAAACACCGGCTTTTGTTCTCTCCGCCCACTTCACAATTTCAAAAGACGCAAATATGGCTTGAGTGAGAGAACACAGACAGGAGGGGGGAGGAGTTACAGTTGGGGGGAGGGACGATAGATCCATTCGGTAACGCGTCATGAAAACTGTTCAAACGGAAACCCGGTTGAAATTAAAGAGCTAACGTTAATTTGCGCAGTTTGAATACCCATCAATCAAGAAGAGGGAGAGAGGGTTAGTGTTTATTACCCCTTTAATGTGAAAGTGTTTAAAATGAAATGGCAAAAATTGCCAAATTGGGATGCACCAATCAATAATAATCCAATGTTGCGCCAGTCAATAATAATGATCCTGCTGATCGATGCAGATCGCAGTTAATCTCATGCCTTTCCTGACTGCTGCCGTGTCACTAACGGCTGCCCTCACATTGTCCCATGTACACATCGATAGCCACATACATCACCCTATGACAGGGACACATGTTCAGAGGATACACCCGTGTTTTTGGGACAGTTTCCAGGCTTTCTATCCATAAAACCAATGGAGAGCTCCATGGATGCATCTCCACACCAGTAAATGGATTGAGATTTCTCAGTTGGGAGTTCCATATATACCCCCTGCTACCTTAGATGTCTTAGATGAAACTTATAATTGGAAGGCTGGTTACTGCCACTGCACATTTGATCATTGTGAATTCAGTTTGATATGGCCCTACTGTTTAAAAAAAATCAGTGAATCAGTGGTATTCAACCAAGAGTCTTTCATGTTATGTGCACAATTCTCTGACAAAATAGGGCTGCATGGTGTTTGACTTGGTGGTGTACTGTCACCTTTAGACCTGCTCCTTACAGCAGAAAAGTCTCACTCAAAATGACCCAAAAAACACCTCAATGGGGTAAACAAAGTACTGCACTTTGATGAAGGGATAGATTAGCGTACACATTTCCTCCGGCTCAATTACTGCACCTCCTCCCCAAGCCGAACACAGTCTAGAAAAGAAAAATATGAATTTCAAAAATAATTCTAATGACCTACTTCAGTTATCCCTGTGGTCAATTTCAGCAGTGTCAAGAAAAACAATGCAAGGATTTTAAGGTGCACCATTATGTTTTTCAATGTTTTGGAATATAAAGCACCTCAGTCAATTTGTGGTGTCATTTTCCTTCAATATTCTTGGCAATGCAGGTTTTTTAAAGTGAAGTCCAAAGTCCAAACCATGTTTTGTTTATGAAGAAATAAGGCTTTAATGACCTAGCATTACATTAGAAGAACTGGAACTTTGGATAAATTGTCCCTTTTTGCAATGATGTATTCAATCTATGGTCAATGAATATGTAAGGGATAATACACAACGAGGTGGTCAGCTATCATTATTTCTCGATAGCTGACAACCTCAGAGTGTATCATCCCGTTAGTACACAGCCAATTACCTTACGAATGTAGCGATCAATAATTTCACACAAAATATTGATTTAAAGTGATTTTATTAGTCTACAAGCATCCGCTAAATTCGATTCTGTTTAGAGCTGCTTCCATAGCAACAAAGGCTAAGCAGTCTCAGGTAACGTCAACTATTAGCAAAATAAAGAAATACATGGAAAAACTAAAGTGCTATTGTTACAATTTAAAGAGGTTTAGTATACAAAAGAAAAGGCTACTGGGTTGCTCACATAAAAAGCAGATGTTTGGTCATTAAGGCTTTGCATTATAATAGTTAAACTGAACATTTAAGTGACACAAGGAGAATGGAACTTTGGGAAGGTTAATGTTAACATTTCTTTCTATTATGTTGTTGTCTTTTCGGGGCTGCTTAGTTGGCACACCTCAAAGCACAATGTTACTAATGTTACAAGTGGCAACATTGTTACCTTTAATTTCAAATAGTATGATGTTCGTATGTAGCAACACGCAGGTGTCTATGCAGTATGTCGGACTCGGGGTCACATCACTCTGGCTGTCGGGGCTTATTTTGAAACAATTGACGTATATAGGCTATCTGTGACAAAACCCTATTTAAATGGATTTTATTATGTGCATTTGTACATTAATACAAAGAGCTTAGGAGATAACTAATTTTGACCGGTCATTATGTAAGGATTAAACCACAATGGGCTGTCCCATTATTGAAAAATAATAGTACATTATTTTCCAATAATGGGACAGACCAGAGTGGTTTATTCCTCTTATACCACAGAAATATTCTTCTGTGGCCCTTTTATTGTTTTAGCGTCGTTAGGCAAAAACCTTTCGTCGTTAATTCTATTAGGCTACTAGTTGCTAGGTCTGACTGTTGCTATATAAAAACCTCTCATCTGTAATTCTGAAAACAATTGATTCTATCAGAAAAAAAATTGTTTCTTCTCGTTTTATACCATACAATTAGCACCAACTTTGGTTATTTTTGTCATTACATGATTTAAAATAATTGCACGAGACCATAACTCAATCATATTTACCTCCCTCTTGTCTTGCTTTTTTAAAATGGTTTGGTCATACAGTGTAGCCTATTCTAAATAGGCTAAGGAAATTAGATTTCAGATTTGCATAATGAGATGGGAACTTTTTGTTTGATGTAACTTTTCATATCTAAGGAATTTCGCTGGATAAAAAGTTTTTTTATACACATGATACCATGCTGTGTTAAGTAACTTAATTTACTCACATTCGCAACCAGTTGGTATTAAGGCATTAAGGTATTAAGGTAAATTCCTACTATGTTACGTTAATTACTAAATACTGCACCTCTAACTACAAAAATGCTTTGCTAGATTAAAGTGGTTGTAACTAAGATATTTGCCAAATACAAACTTATTTATCAGCTGTTATAAACTGTTGTTATGGTTACCATTCATAAAAGAGGCAAATCTCTGGCTTGGGCAGCAGATAACGTAGACGGCGTATTCATTTGGAACAGTGATTAAGCCTCTTAGTTGGAACCACTTGATAGGTGTCCCTTTATAGGAAATGAATGCACACCCTCCAGCCAATCAGAAACGTGACCGTAGTATAAGTAAGCAATAATGACCTCAGAGACGGGCATTATACAGTTTGAATGCCCGACGTGGAGGTAGTAAATTAATTTCCCTCCGCGAAGGGCATTCAAACTGTATAATGCCCAGCTCCGAGGTCATTATTGCGCTTATACCATGGTTACCAACAATTATATTATTTATTATATATAGTTACATTACAATCAGATTAAATTTAAATATCCTTCCAAGGCCATTTTGGCATGTTGTTTTCCGTTGTCAAGCACAACTGTGAGTCTTGGTTGATAGTTCTATTTGAACAGAAAACATCTCGTTGCTAATTCTATTTTGTCCGTAGTTACGCAAAAACCTCTCATTGGTAGTTCTGAAAACAAAGGAAATAAATAGTTCCTTCTCAACTTTATACCATAAAATTAGCACCAATTTAGGTTATTTTTGTCATTAGTTACATTATTTAAGAAAATTGCATAAAACTCCCTCTCTTTGTCTTGCTTTTTAAAAATGGTTTGGTCACACAGCCTAACCTAGGCTAAGGAAATTGCATTTCAGATTTGCATCGTGAGATGGGAACATCTGAAAAAAATAGCCTACTATCGATACAGACCTTGTTACTGTTAGATGTAACTTGTCATATCTAAGACATTTAGTTGGATAAAATGTGTTTTAATACATAGATTAATGTGCTTTGTGAAGTAACTTGCTCGCATTCACAACCAGCATTGCTCACGTTAGTGTTAGGCTACATTAGGTAAAGCCGTACTATGTTACTATTTCCAAACTGAATAAATACTGCACCTCTAACCACAAAACTGCTTTGCTAGATGAAAGTTGTTGTAACTAAGATATTTGGCGAATACAAACTTTTTAATCAGCGGATTTAGCATTATGTTTTGGAAAATGCGATATATGGTCTATATCCTTATACCACACAGGCTAATCCAGGAATGTTTTGGCTCATTCTATAAATCAGATTTCAAGAAATAGTCGATAGTCTCCGAAGCCCCTGCCATAGGGAATTTACTTCCGAAACCAGACTCCGCCCATGTCTGACGTACTCACTTCAGTACTCTATACACTAATTTAATGCCCACCCTCCAGCCAATCAGAATTGAGTATTTATCCAAGCCATGGTATAAACAGAAATAATGACCACTCATTGACAAATCAGAATCAAGCATTCAACAAAGCCATGCTATAAATTTCAATTCATCTTCGCAAACTATTACAGAATATATTCGGAGTTTACAGCCATGCTATAATTCAAGATTTTATTTATTTTTTCTTTGAACTGTCAGGAATATGGTTTATGACAATATAACTACCATAAAATACAATTACTGTAGACACCTGAAATATCATTTTGACAGGACTCATATTCTGTTCTGTTCCAGAGATTTTACCACTGTTGCCTGCTTTTTAATGTTCTTTTTCAGAAACAATCAATGGAGGAACATTTTTAGGATACATATACAGCTTGTTTCACAATTGTGATAACATATCTATGTTAACATGTTTGTGGTCTTGGGGTCGTGGGGAGTATGATGGTAGTGTATTAATTCATCAATATCTATTGGAAGTTGGACAGAACTGCAAGTAAAAAAAAGGCAGCTGTAGACTTTTAAAATATTACACACCTGGCCAAGCAGGTCTCTCAGCTTGCCAACTAAAATACTCTCTACTACTTCCCGTTTCTCTCCCAACAAACTGACATTGAATGTGTTTCTTAACGAAGCAGGAGCGTGTCAATTCTCTTGGTGGCACATCTCTTTTTTCACAAAGGCTGCTTTTGTTGAAGAGCAGGAGCAATTAAACAAGCGGCTGCCTTTTAGAATTTAGCGGCTTGATGTAAATTGCAGGAGATTGGATAATTCTGCCTGGTAATTAAAGCTGTTCTGTAGACTGTATCACTGATTAGAGGCCACTGCCAATTTCAGTTCTGATTGAGAAGAAACATTTTTTTTTTCAAAAACCTCCTCATCTGTCTCCTCGAACCTCTCCACTTCCACTCTCCACCACTGGCTGTCTGCTTGGTTGTATTAGAAAACAATAAAAATAAATATGTAAATAAAATTATTAATTCTGATAAGATTGTTTACAAGTGTTCATTTGATAGATTTCCTCAATATACTAATTGTTGGCATGACTTCTGAGTTGACATATCATATGAGCCATTGAGATGACACGGAAATGATCATGATGGGATCTCATCTCTTCCTGCGTTGCTAGCTGGCTGCTTCTCCATGTGCCACGTTCTTTTACTTCCCTTGTTCCTGTGATATGCTATACCTGTAATGAGTTTTTATGTGGCGGATATTCAAACGCGAAGGTGGGAGAATCAGAACAAGTCAGCTCACATCAGTGAGGACCAATAAAGGGGAGAAAAACAAAAACAGGAAACGAATTCCTTGTGGCTAAACAGCCAAAACAAAATCAACCCACTAAAATAGGGCAAACTCAAGAACGAGTGTAATACAAACTAAATCTCCCGAGCTCAATACTGGAGCTAGAACTGGAAAGAAAAGAACACTTTCGGCTACATAACCTCAGGGCCGGAAGAGTGTAAAACCAAAACAAACGAACAAAGAAAAACTGTCTCCGTGAGAACAACAACGGACAAAATAAATAGCGCAGAACGCTTACAGGAGGAATAATACCTATACCTGAAAATAGCTAAATAGCAAGTCTCTCGTGAAAATAAACAGCATTTAATATCACGAGGTCGCTAGTACCTGGCCATACCTGGCTCAATGCAATGTCGAATGACAAACAAGCACCGGGGAAGCGGAAGTGAGGAACTTAAATACCCCGCAGGTAGCAGCACAGGTGAGCTGAATAATGAGTGAGGCGAAGCAAAACCCCGGGACGGAACGAGGAAAAAATCTGATGGATTCTCAAACCGCAAAAGAAAATAAAATAAAAAGCCACAAACCAAGACAATACCAACCCTCATAATCTCTCAAAAGGAATGATAAATGGGGCATGGATGGCTAATTGCTTGTAAAACAACTGCCGTTCAATTTTTAATTGGCTGTTCTTTTGGATATATTCTGGAAGGCAGCTGTGACTTCACATATACGAATGAGTTACTTTCATATTGGAAAAAAGTTATTGGAAATTCAATAAAAAGATGATGGTTTCAAGAGGAATTTTATAGACTAATGTCTTGAGAATCAAAGGTGAAACACTAATGAGTGTCAGTCATACAAAAAGGCAGAAGATAGGTCCTCAGAAAACCTGCCCATTAATTTTGATTGGATTACATGCAAACACACCTCATCGGAACCCCTAGCCAAGAAAGAGGCTCTTTAGAGACAGGGGGGAAAAAATAGAGACATCTGCTCAAGTCAGCTTGGAGAAGTGACACTAGCACCTGCATTTTAGTGCTGTTAAAAAATAATATCCATTTCATAATTATACGCAAATCTAATCTGAGGGAACAAACTGCCTTCTGGCAGACAGCTCCAAAGTGATGCTGGGAGAGTCTCCAACCGCCCTGCGAAATCCATTACAATCAAAATGACGTTCATTAGTATTTACAACTGTCTTGTTTGCCTACAATAAGCCTGCTTGTTGAGAGTACTCCTATCATCCAGATTAAATACCGCTATGGGAAATTCAATTAAGGTGACACACTTTTATATGGCGAGATCAAAGGAAATATTTGGCCGATATTACATTCTCGTTGGGAGATAGGTGACAGCAGCGCAAATAAGCCTCTGCTGATAAGTCCCAAGGACAGTGGGAGTAAGGTGTCAGAACCTATAAACGTCCCGCCGTGGAAACACACACAGAACGCAGTATGCTGTTTGGGATCCTGTCACGAGCTATTAGCGGCAGTGGGGCCGCTCTCCGTGAGAGAGCTGGAGCCCGCATGGCAGAGGCCCCCGTGATGGGCACACATCTGGGGAAAGATCTCTCTGGGGAAATTAGAGCGTCTGTGCTCACATATGGCACATGCTATCCTGTTGCCAGGTGCGGCTCGCCCGCCCCCGCATGGAGGAGAGGGAGAGGAGGAGGGTGGTCGGTCCAGCCAAGCCACGGTGCAGCGCAGGAGTGAGATGTTCTCAGATCAGCACTCCGCTGCCCCCCTGTGTGATAATCCAGCTGAGCCCACCCCCCCCTTACATAATAATGCGTGCATGCATGTGTACATGTGTGTGTATGTAGGTGGGTGGGGGGGGGGCTAATCTGTTAAAAGCATTGGCCTGCTGTGCTTTAGACTCTGACCCCTTGTGACTGCGTTGGGTTTAGTTTCTGGCTCATTTTGAAATGTCAGCCCTGTGTTGGCAACCACAATCGCACTGCAAAAGCAACTCTTCTGCTTCAACAAGGGAGAGGTGAGATCCTCCTGGTGCTGACATGTATCAAGCTGGGGTGAAGCGCTCAAGTAAAGCGTGGTGGTGGTGCAAATCCTGAAAATTCACTATTTAGCTAATTTCCTGGTGGACCAATCTGCAGAAAATATTTACATTCAAATCATTCAAATGTACAGTAATCATTTAAACGTGAAAGTCCCTTCCTGGATGCATGCATTATAGGGTTTAAAATCTACAGTTTGTCTTTCCACTTCCCCTTCCAATTGGCACATTTTAATTGGGCCTGTCTCTGGCTGTTGCCTTTACAATGAGGTAAAACTGAGATTACACACCGGGAGCCTCTGCTTGCTCCCTTCCTTCTGTCACCTGATTTATAGAGCATGGACAGGTGAAAGCAATGACAGAATTCTCACTGTGTCAATCCGTGGTCAGTTGAAATTATAAAGAAAGGAAGAAGCGAGGAAGGATGCCACTACTGTGAGGCAGGGGCGTTTCTAGACTGCTTTGAGTGGGGGGGCATTGAAGAAGTAGCGGGGGTCTGGGGGTCCATCCCCAGAAATATTTGAGCCTTTTAAAACTCATTTCCTGCATTTCTACACAATCTCACACAGGGCATTTTCTAAAATAAAGTGTTTCTTCATTTTGAAGAATTTTTTTTTTTTCAAAGCCCTAGCTCAGGGGTAGGCAACCCTGGTCCTAGAGAGCCGCAGAGTCTGCTGGTTTTTGTTTTCACCTTAAACACAGCAACTAATTAGACCAAAGAAACCAGGTGAGGTGAGTTAACTGTGTAATCAACTGCTTTAATTGATCAATTAAGTGGTGAGTAACAACAAAAACCAGCAGACCCTGCGGCTCTCTAGGACCAGGGTTGCCTACCCCTGCCCTAGATGATATTTTAGATGCTTTCATATAAAGCTAAAGTATAGGCTAATCAGTACATTAGTGGATAGGATAATTTTATTACATTTTAAACCCAACTCCACCCCCCTCATCGTATAGGTCAATTTTATTTATGCCCAATAATACCAAATCATTATCTAATCTTATATGGAAACGTATATTCAAGATGAGTTATATTTCTTCATCATTTCAGTCTCTTTGTGCTATTTTGTATTTACATGTGAAACTACTGTAACTGGCTCATCATTTTAATTTATATTTTAGCCATACCCCCCCCCTTATGGAGGACAACTTTATACCCTTTGCTTTAACATATTTTGAAAGTATCATATTTAATATTTGGTCGCATATCCTTTGCATGCTATTACTTCCTGAAGTCTGTGACCCATCAACATCAAAAGACTCTCAATATCTTATTTTCAGGTACTGTTACAAGCGATACTATAAGCTCTCTGCATTTGAATGGATCTCTATGGGAATTGGGGGGTGAGACTAGATTCAGCTGTAAATTACACTGGTACAGTATGGAACACATGACTGGCGAAATGGCTGTAAGTCATCAAGGGACTGAGCTATCGAACCCCAAAACCATCACTCTGTTGCCAGATATGGAGTAGATGTGGATGGATCACTGCAAGGGTTATTTCTCCTGACTCATTTTCCTATAGAACTCTATGGGGAAAAAAGTCAGGAGAAGAAACCCTTAAAGTGATCCATCCACATCTACTCCATATCTGGCCGCAGAGTGATGGTTTGGGGCTCGTTTGATACCTTAGACCCTTGATGACGTACAGCCATTTCGCCAGTCATGTGTTCCATACTGTACCAGTGTAATTTAAAGCTGAATCTAGTCTCACCCCCCAATTCTCATAGAGATCAGTTCAAATGCAGAGAGGTTATAGTATCGCTTGTAACAGTACCTGAAAATAAGATGTTGAGAGTCTTTTGATGTTGATTCACCTAACACACTAAAGTAAGTCCCACGTGTCGATTTAGCAATATAGCCAAAAAGACGAGTGGTCGCCTTAATCCTATACCTGCGTTACATGGCTTAGTGTGGAAAGAATAACACAAAAGCACCGGAAGAGGAAAGCACAGCGCTTAAATAGCCAGGGGGACAACTGAAAACAGATGTGCAAGATGAGTGCCGGACAGAGGAAAAACACAGTAATGACGCTGTCCCGGAGCTGAGAGAGAAGCTTCCGCAGAGAAGGGATGGCAACCTGCAAAACCATGACAACTACAGAGTAGTGTGAAGAAGTACCTGTGAAGAGGGCTTTTAAAGTGGCCCTCTATAGCAAATAGACAGAATTTAGTCAAGTACCAGTATCTAAATCTAACAGAATCTGTGATGTCCAAATTTCTGTAGTGTGATGGAAAATCCATTACAGGGTAGACATTCTGTAGTTTGTTTGTTTTTTTGTGATGCTCCTTAAGATGGCTGGTGTCAATTTCCAACAATGTATTTAAAAGACCCATCTGAGAGTTTATCACTTGGAACATGGCTACCGTGAGTAAATATGAATGGAATTAAAGTAGACCACCACCTAATTGGCGATGTAACCAGGACAAGCTTGCAATAGAGGCCTGTCACCTACGTCACAATTTGGCCAGACACGCCCACTTTTTACTCCAACCACCATACTGGAAGACCAAATGCCGGTGTTCCATAACGTTATGCAAACCAAACTAATAGGCTATCACATTTAATCGGGAGGTTGCTTAATTTCCCTTTATTGCCATCATCGGAATTTGCTCTACGCAATGCTTACAGGTAGCTCAGCAATATACAAAATATACAGTGCACAACATAACGAAACAATTTCTCAGTTTGGCGGTGTACAGAGACCGCGGCACTGCATGTATGGAGGAAATTCGTGGATGTGGAGTTTGTGCGTTGGACTGCTTGGTGACACTGGACATCTCGGGACAGCGGGGGCCATTTTTAATCATGGCTGTATTGCACTTTCATTCACTTGATTGATGTAATGATTCTGTTGGATATATTTGTTTGATATGTTTGTGTGTTGCGGGTCCCACTGTCTATGTCTTTTTTGTTGTTGCTGGGGCTACAACTGAAGTTCCCTGGCGGGAAATAAAAGTTATTATATTCTATTCTAATAATACCAACATAAACAAATATTATAAGGAGTATCGCGGGGGTATACGTACGAAGTAAGATTAATTACAGAGTAAACCCCGGAACCCTCCCAAATCTGGAACATGCATGGGCTGAAGTAGAAAGAGCTGTTCTGGGTTTTATTGAGTTATCCAGCTAGTACTAACTCAGTAATCCTGCTTTGTAGTATACCACCTTGGTAAGTAAAGTGCTTGTGCAGTTAATATGGGAGCAAAGTGATACGTTACATGTTAGGTAGGCTACAGTAGCCTACTTCAGCAATAAAACATTTTAGCTCGATGGATAGAATATAATAACTTTTTTTCCCGATAGGGAACTTCAGTTGTAGACACCATAAAAGGCAAATCAGTTCTACACGTAAAGTACATTTACCGTTACTTTAATTATTACTTTCAAATACATTGTTATTTGGTGCTTACTATCGTAACGTTACATTTTATTTTCGCCCTCTTCTGGATTCTCTCATATTGCTCGAACCCTGCCTGGCCAGCACAGGTAGCTAATGTTTACAGTTTATCCAATCTATTTGTGAGACATCGTACAACATAGCACCCCTAGCAATGTAATAATAGTTCAAATGAACACTGTTTTGATGTTCACTATATGCTTGACGTATCGCATTAGGTTAACATTAATGTTTCGCAGGCGTAGCAGTCGTTCACACAAATGATATAGCTACTAACGTTAGCTAAACCAAGCGATTAATTCACTTTTAACTTTCTAACATTAAGATAATGCACATAAATGTACATTAGGTCAGCTAGTTATGTATATATTAACTGGCTAACTTTATAATTTGTTCATAAAACGTAATTTACCATTAATGATCCGAGCCTATGCTGTAACGATCCGAGCCTGGTTGCTGTCTAAACCCTGCTCACTCCTCACTGCTTTCAACCACCAGTCTCTTCTTTCGGTCGTAAAATTGAGTTTGTTCACCCTGACTGGTGGTTTAGCTACTATGGTGTGTCCTCAAATTATCATGTAAAAGGACATTTTCGCCTTTTCCCAGTTTTATTCGCACATCAGTATGCAGTGCAGAAGTTTGTCATTGTAGGACAGCAATCATAGTAGCGTTAGCATGAAACTCGTTTCATGGAGTAGCGAACACTACGAGTTCAGTGGTAACGTTAAGCGTCTCTGTTAGGGTTGGTCCGCCAACATGGCGGCGCGTCCCTGTAACCATTGGTAACGACAGTTCTAGTTCTATGTGACAGGCCTCTATTGGGTTGGGGGTGTTCAGGCCAATAGAAATGTCACAGAGGCATTTTGAAATGCTCAAATTGATGTATCCTATGGTTGTATTATGGTTTGCAATTATGGATGTTTTCAAATGGAATCTACAAATCTTCAACATTACAGTAACTACCATATTAAATTCCAAGGGTACAGTACAATAACTTACTGGTATAATTCAAGATACTTCATTATAAAGTAAAACTTGTAGTTTCAAAGTTCAGATCAATAACAATTTATTAATAAAGTAAATAGTCTCCTTTACAATATGAAACATACAGGGTAAAAGCAAGGCGGGTCAGTTACAATGCAGTGTTGTTCGAGCACCAGCATTATATACTGTCCCCAAAACAAAATCAGGTGGGAGGTCACAAGGTCATTGTTACCTTTGTATGCATGTGCCTTCTGACAGACTATCAAAACACCCCCCGCCCCTCTGTACTTCCACACTTCCGGCAGGTCTATTCCGGTTCAACTCGACATTCACGCATACTGAGGCAGATTAGATTAACCAAATGGTCATTGCTACCTCTGTGTATATGCCTCCCTTTTGGTTCTAGTAGGCTATCGACCACCCCCTTTGTGTTTGATCAATTCACGTTTCCAGCAAGTCTATCCTAGTACAAATCAACATCCAGGCATTCTAAGACAGGTTAGATAAACCAAATGGTTATGACATTAGCAAAATTCCTTTGAAACTGTTTCGCAAATGACTGTTCTGCACCGTCAACATGTCAACAATGGGCTCTTGACAGGAATTTTAATATGCTACCAAAGCTGTCAGATTGGATAAAGTTAGTTTATTCTTTTTTACTTAATTGGAAAGTGAGAATCCTTTCAAAAAGAGATTAAAAATACAGTGCATAATGCAAATTTAATTTGATCCACATATTTTTGATGAACAGCACATACATTAGACGGCATAGTTTTTGCTTTTCATTTTCTAATTTAAAAAAAACACTTTATAATCTTTGTTACTATAATGTTAATAATACACTGACTGTTTCATAAAGATCACTAAATAAACAGGAAATTGTAAGGATCTGTGATCTGTCTGTCATGTATTTTGTTATCATTATTCATGGTTATCTGTATATAGTGTTTATTTGTTATTTTCCAGCATCTTGTTTACTTTCCGGTTTTTCTTAGTTGTCTTGTGTCTGCTTGTTTACATCCGATCTGTCACTCCCAGTTTACGTCTCTGTACCTTTCCGGTGTTTTCATTGGTGTTCGGGTTCCCTCTTGCTTCGTACCTATCTCTGAGCAATTAGATTTACTAATTACCACTAACATACGTACGATAGATTAGATCTACTAACTCCACTAACAGACTAATTTGTATATACTTACTAATCATACTAACGGCAGGGGTGTGTGTATAGTTACTAATCTCACTAACATATTAGAGCGCACATTTTCACGCTGTTCTTTCTCTGCTAATCATTCGCAGCTGCATCTGATCTTCTCTCCCTGTTCTCTTAATCTTTGCACGATTTCCTGAAACTCCAGGTCATCTGTTATCGTGTATATGTTTGCAAATCCAGTCCGCGTTTTCCCTAGTTGTCTACGTGATTGTTTATCCACCCAATGTATTCTCATTGTTTCTCGTTTGGAGTCCCTCCCTCTCACACACCTGATTCCTCTTGTGTCATTAGTTACTTGTGTATTTAATCCCTGTGTTTTCTTCAGAACGTTGATCTACTTATCCTGTGCCTACGCCTTTTCCAAGCCAGAGATTTGCTAGTTTTTTCCCGAGACAACCTTGTATTCCGACTATTCTTTTGCCTTGCCCTTGCCTGCCTTGTTTTGATTACCGTTTACAATCTAGCTTTTGTTTTTGACTATTCTCCTGCCTAGCCCTTTTGTACTTTAGCCTTTAGATTTCCTGGTTTACTGATTTTTGGATTGTCTCTCACTACTCTATTGCCTGTCGTTTTTGTACCTCGCTATCTCTGATTAGGGCGGCAGTGTAGTATAATGGTTAAGAAACTGGACTTGTAACCGAAAGGTTGCAGGTTCGATTCCCAGGTAGGACACTGCCGTTGTACCTTTGAGCAAGGTACATAACCTGAATTGCTTCAGTATATATCCAGATGTATAGGAATGGATAAATGTAAGAAGTTGTGTAAGTCGCTCTGGATAAGAGCGTCTGCTAAATGCCTATAATGTAATGTAATGTAATGTAATGATTACCTGGCTTGATTAAGGAACGGATAATAAACTACCCTTTTGGATTTATCCTGTGGTCTGCGTCTGGGTCTTCCTAGCGAACGTAACAGAAATATCACAAACCATAAATACAAAGATGCTTATAGACCAATATGAGCTCTGAGCTGATTGATCGAGACTTTACCAAACAAGGCGTTACACCATGGATAAAAATCATCCACACACGATAACCTGTCTTAGAAATTACGCATCACAGTGGACTCTGTGTTCTTTTCACTGCAAGCAACAAAATTCCCAAATATAAGCTGTTCCTTGTTCAATGGTTAAATATTAATAAAGCAGACATCCTAAAAAGCAATCTGGCTTACAGTATCCTAGTCATACATCCAACCAAACTGAACAAAAGGAGCCTGATTTTCTGCCTAATTTAACATGGGCACTGTGCTCTCTGGCTGAGGACAGAAGTTACGGCAAGACAGTGGCACTCATCTTATCAGCTGAACCTGTGCCATTAAAATTTTGTCAGAACGTGATGCCCCTGTGTATTATTTATAAGTTAAGCCAGAATGAAATAATAACTTTCGGCGCCCTGCCCATTTTTTAAGTTGTGTTGTGTTACCTTTCAGAGATCGCGGCATGATCTAAGAGTGCCCTGGCACGGCCATATCCTCTAATGTGTTTTCTGAGCGCTGTGTTTTTTAGAGGTGCCGGAGAAATTAGTGAATTATTTTTCTTTTTGGACTGCATTTGATTTTGGTGCCAGATATTTACAAACATTTCTCAGCATCAATAAGCAGACTTTTTCATCTAAAAACACTACTCACATTCAGTTCCTATAGTGATAGCAGTCTTTACAAGATGCTCCAAGTCATTTAAATCTAGCACACATAATAGGTTTTTTATGACATTCCTTCTGCTCCCTCCCGTTTTCTTTACTACTGTACGGCTTATCTAATTATCTTGCAGGTCGGGCCCGGAACAATATTATATTACTATATCACTAACCTACCACACTTAACATTTTCAAAAGACTGGATGTAGAATAATGCAACACAGTATCAAGGCGCAGGAATCTTATTGCAGTCAATCAGTCTTACACACCAATTAAAAATCCATTGGACTCTAAATCAATCTTTTGCATGTCATATCATAAGCTGGCATAGTACTGTCTTACATGCAAAGTATTGACCACTGTGGCATATTAATGAGAAGCCATGATGCCATGGTTGGGGTAAGGCACCTGATGACTGATGAGGCTCAGTTGTCGCCTACCCATTTGACAGTAATATTGCATTTTCTTTCCATTGAGAACCCTCCTGTCTCCAGCCTTCTGTAGAGAAGTATGTGGCTCTGGCTCCCTAGGCTTTAGTTTTCTTGTATTATGCTTGGTCTGTGCTCAGTTCTGTTAAACATGGAGATCTATTCTCTGAACCTTCCTGTTTAATGTTCTTGGCTCTGCTAAGCGAAGTGTAAATACACCCTGGAGATGACTTCTCTCTCCTGTCCCCTTGTCCTCAGTCCTTCTCCAACACCCTTCATCTGAAAGGTCACCCTGTCTTCATTGACCCAGTATCCAAGATCTTTGCAAGCAGAGCTTCATCTCTAGTGGAATACACACACACACACACACACACAAATGCATACAGACTTGGCACACAGAAACCAATTAAACAACAGATAGACAGACAAGCAGGAAAACAAAAACACATTTACAAAGCTGTAGGTGAATCTGAACAATAGTGATCCTGTTCTCTCTCTACTGAACACAACAGGAACAAAAAGTGTCACAAACCAATTTCAAATACACAGCAGTTCGGGAAAAAAAACGTAAATGCTTGAGGGCTGAGTAACTAAAAATATACTTATGTTTTTGTGATGAACGCTCTGTGCTCTGGTGCAAACCAGCTGGGAATACCATAGAAGAGCTATGCTGGGAAAAAGATAGCAGTCAAAGAAAGAAATTAAAATCAATTGCAGCAATGGTAGGCACAAGGTTTAACAGTGGTTTTGGGGACGATGCTTGAAGCCAGAAACATGGTAATGCCCTACCCTGCTCCATCTATAGAGACAAAACAGGGAACAGAACATAGCAATAAAGAATACTGTCAGGATAACGGAGATGCCTGTACTGGATACATTCTTATACTTTTCACCCCATGTTAAAGCATTTTTTCAGGCAGAGGGGGCTGTTGTTCAGTATGAAAATGCACCCATTCACACAGCCCAGTGGTTTATGGAGCATTATGGTATCCATATTATAGATCTATAGCCACCAGACCTAAACCCAGTCTAGAATTGGGTTGGCTCGATGGATGATGTCATCGTCCATCGAAGATGATTTTTAGCCATCGACGATGGTTGAGACATCGTGATGTTTGTTTAAATAACAGTGCACTGTGCACTTTTTAAACATGTAGGCTGTCAAAATGAACAGTTGGTATTATATTTGTAGTAAAATTATGTAATGAATTAGTCCCTGTCACAGTTGTTTCCCATATTGTGTCCCTTATTAAAAGAAAAGAAAAAAGAATTCGGAAAGAATTCAGGTTGGCAAACTGGAGCGAGATAAACTGCATGCGCCCTAAAACCGGCATCTATTAGCTAAAAAAGTTATTGCTTAATTAAACACTCATGTAAATGATTAACACATTTTGCATAAAACTACAGATTAGAATTTTCCTACAGTTAAGCGAACATTATCTCCTTTGAATGACGTTCAACAGCCCGTACGTAGTGCATTCAATATGAGCAGCCATTACTTATGCCTTCGGATTCAACTTCAACGATTTCATCAAACTTACCGTGATTACTGCAAAATAATTACTACGCTGTCACAATAATATAGCCAAATTATTAGGTGCGATTTCTTAACTTTTTTTCATCACAAATACCCCCTCAAACTCTCCTCCGGTGCATTGACGTGTTTGAATTGTCACATTGAGACAATAAGCCTAATATCAAAAGTATTTTCACTGAATAATCTTAGAATTACTTAAAATTACTTGCACAATTTTATACTTATAAACTTAGGCTAAAATGTCACAGAAACGCTTCAGAGAATTATGAAATTCCTGGTTAAGGAATAATACATTTTTCGAATTAAAAGGTAGCCTCGCCTTTCTTCGCGACCAACTCCGCCATTCTGTTGTCTGTTCACTGCAGTTTTTTTTCCCGACTTCCGTTTTGATACATTTTCTGAAACTGCATTACCATGAAATTATTAATATTTCGTTTAGAATAGATAAAGCACAAGTTAAACGAT
Organism: Ilyophis sp. 1 JC-2022; assembly: GCA_022702515.1. Taxonomy (NCBI): domain Eukaryota; kingdom Metazoa; phylum Chordata; class Actinopteri; order Anguilliformes; family Synaphobranchidae; genus Ilyophis; species Ilyophis sp. 1 JC-2022. The sequence goes on along the minus strand of CM040397.1, from coordinate 59,863,190 downwards.
TAGCCTACCTGATATAAATAATAGGCCTATAAAATTATAAAAATTTGTATTTTATAATAATTTCTTAATTAAAACAAACCACAATAGGTCGATGTCATCGTCCATCGCGATGTTTGTATGTGCACATCGTGATGTCACATTTGAGTAGACATCGCCCAACCCTAGTCTGGAATTTATGGAACATTTTAGAACAGTGCTTGCAACAGCCACTGCCATAAACAGTGTGAGCTGACTTTCTTGTGGAAGAGTGGTATAATATTCCTTCAGATTCCACGTGCCTTTAGACTATGCCAAGGTGCATACAGGCTGTACTGGCCACAGATGGTGGTGGCATGACACAGTGTTTGGTGACTTTACTTTGGTGCAGGGGGCGACTTATGTGTACCACAGCTGTCCTTATACTGCTATAGCAGTAATGAATTACGGATCTGAGTCAGGAAAAATAAAACAGTGGCCAATTTACACTGACATTCTTTTCTGCCTTTCCCAGGATTAGCTTTTTTTTTTTTACATGAAGTACTTGAAGTTATATTTAGCCTATGTTTTAAAATTAATCTAGAACAGCTGACCATGCACCTAAACCAACATTGGGTCATGAGAATAACGCGCTCCGGTCAATTTGTACCAATACATTTCTGTGCCAGTTACCAAGAATGTAAAGAAATTGAACACAATCAAGTGGACAATATAACAAACTACTGCTAGACTACCGTCTCAGCAGCATGAGAAAATGAACAAACACACTTTATCATTGCTGTATCTCTCCACAGTGGGAATAAATTGCACAGTATGAAAACCAAATTGGCATAAGTGAAACCTTTTGTTTGCCTTATTCCCCTAGCTTGCGCTTGGTCCACGATCGACTGGTAAACGTTTCAGTCACAGTCAGACTATACCATCAAAGTTTTTAAAATAATTTTCCTTTCCCACCTTATATTTAATCATTCTTTGATTTTCATTTCCTCCAGTGGCTATCACTTTGTTCCTTTTTTAATTAGTCCCTCACACCACTGATTTTACGTTGCCTTAGGGTAACTGTTTCTGTTGAAACTATTGATACAAAGTAACTTACGCGGACAGCTCAGTTTTACATATCTATACAAATGACCAGTGATTATGTTGATTGTTTATTTTTACATATCTATACAAATGACCAGTGATTATTTTTTATTGTTCATTCACATACACCCCCTTGGCATTTTATATTGTGTTATGGTTGAAACAATGTTAAAAACCTTACTAACCTGACGTTAGTTTGAGGGTACGTGAAAGGTTTTTAAATGTTAGAATGGCAATGCTGCAGCTCACTTAGACATGTAACTTTGGAATGACGTCTCAAATTGATGGCCAGTATAACGTCAACATTACGTTGTATGGTGGTTGAAATTTGAAGGTTTTTGAACATTAAATTCACAACGTTAAAAATAGTATGTTGTAATGATGGTTGAAAGTGAAAGTTTATTCAACGTTAAGATTACAATGTTGTGGCACCATACACAATCAAACATCATAATAAAATTGCAATTTGACGGACAAACTCTGAGATTGATTTTGCGTTCCATTATGTTTGGAAATTAAACCGAGATTCTAACTTTGATAGGCTATAGGCTATTAGTTTTATATGAACACTAGCAGTACTGCTGCGCCACCATGACTGCGTGGAAAGACATGTTGCTGCTGTATACCCTTTCTGTAAAGTTATGGTCTGATTATCGTCTGGTAATAGCTGCACCTACGATGTGTCATTTTTGGCAAGCGCCGTAATATTGCATTAAGTTATGTTGGTGATCTGAGCGTAAAGACAGCTGCATCTAAACCAAACAGTTAATTTCTAACAAGTGCGTGCCGGTACTAAAATTTCTAGCCGTTTCAGCCAATTCCATCAATGGGAAAGCATTCACTTTCATAGTTTTAATGGACAAACCACTGCACATTGGTTGTTTGAAAGCTGTGTTAATGTCTAGTGTTCTGAATGTGATTTAAAACGTTGACACACTTCTGTACAAGTCTAAAACTAACACTTGGACACATGCATTTCAATTATATAGGTCAATTTAATGAAATGGGTACATGGGTAATAATACATGGGTTGACAGGGAGATTAAAGATTGATTAGTGCTTATAGTTGTGTGGGGCTGGAAGTAGCCTATAACATAAAACTCAAAAGAAAACATTATCAACATTATCAATGTACAAAAATGCCAAATTACACATACAAAGCACTGTCTATAATAACTAGCAAAACTGAGGCCTGCCAATAAAAGTAGGCCTATTGATATCAAAATGAGGCCAAGTTACAACAAACAACATTGGCTATCTTAGTTCACACAAATTAAACAAGCTCTATTCCAAAGCAATGCAATGTTTTGTAAATAATTTTATGAAATTTGGCCCTGTGTTTTTTCATCTTACCATCTGAAGTGAATGTGGTCATTCAAACTTTGTGTTACGTGAAAGTGTCAAATGTCAATGATTTATAGTGTAAATAACAATTCAGCTGCTACACTTAAAAAAATTACAAATTAATACACTATATCGTTAAGCATCCAGTGCTTTCGGTGTATGAAAACCACATCATGAGTAAAATGCATATTATTATTGTTAAAATTTTCCACAATTGTAAAATTGTGTTCACAAATAAGATTTAAAAAAAATAATAATTATACTATTTTACTGCTATTTGACTGAACTCTATCTGACCCACAAACATGCACATACACACAGTATTTATTCATACCCCCCTTTCTCTAGTGTAGATGAATGTTTCTTGGTATAAATGTCTGTTTGTAAATGTGAATGTTATTTGCTGCTAGAAAAATATCTCCATGGGGATAATAAAGCCTGTCTATCTATCTATATATCTACCTATCTAGTTGCAATGTTAAAACATTTTGTACATTTTGTACTTGACAACCAAGTATAAACATGCTTTCTGGAGTGTAATTTTTCCTCAGCAGCTTAAAACATTCATTTAAATGATGTCTTCTTCCATTAAGCATTTTTTTAGTTGACACTTTGATGTGACGCGCAAAGTTTGAATGACCTCTTTCAGATGGTAAGATGAAAAAGCACAAGGCCAAGCATGAAATAATTTACGAAACATTGGGTAGCATTGCTTTGGAATAGAGCTTGTTTAATTTGTGCGAGGAAAGATAGCAAATATTGTTTGTTGTAGCTTGGCCTAATTTTGATATCAATTTTGATATCAATAATTGTAATGGCAGGCCTAGATTTTGCTAGACAGTGCTTGGTACTTGGTAATTTTACGCTTTATTCATTGAACAAACAGTCAGGAGCCTCAGTAGCAGGTGGAAGAACCATACGCAACCACAACAGCCTGGCACCTCCTCTTCATGCTGGTCACCAGCCTGGTCTCGTGTTGCTGTGGGATGGCATTCCAACTCAAAACAATAGTCAATACCACTAGGAGTATACACTGTTTGACATTGGCAGGGAAATTTCGCACATTTCACTTTAGGGTTGGCTCGATGGATGATGTCATCGTCCACATGGCTCGAAATACGGGGGTGCCTGGGGGTGCTTGGCACCCCCATAAGAGACGAGGGCACTCTCATAAGAGCTGAAAGTGTAGTGTCGGGGGGGCTCTAATAAAAACCTGACAATAGAGTGTGATTTCCCATACATTTTAAGTTGCTGCAATTCTCTTCCGCGGCAGGTGGCGCTGTGTCTATCCATCTAGCTAGCTACAAAGTCTTGCGACGTTTGATCAGTAAAGTTGTTGAAAAAATGAAGGTTGTGCAAACACGTGTTTGTGTTGCCTAAGTAAAGAATTATTATTTTTTAGTACTGACTATGACAGCTGCTAGCTATAAAGGGGGAAGCTATATAGGGGAAAGGGGATAAGCTAAGAGGAAAAAGAAAGCTTCCTTTGTTAACTTTTTTTTTTTATCTCTGGCTGACAAATATATTTTTTTTTTTACTGTTTTGCATTGTGCAGTGCAAATTTTTGGTTGGTCTTTTGGTGGTACCATGTCTGTGTTCTCTTTTTAGGCAAATAATAATTTAAATTTAAAATTAACAATTATTTTTTTTTTTTTTTTTGTTTCTTGCATAAAAAATTAAAAAAAGCATGTAAAAAAATGTTTTTTTTTTTTTTTTTTCCGACAAAACTACATTTTGGAACAGACACAGACTAACAGCATGAAAGTCGTGGCTGAGGAAAGCACAAACCACAAGGCGTTTGCTAACCTTTTATTATAGCCCTACCATTTTTTTTATTCATGCATGTTTCAGCTACACCAGCCAAACAAACAAAGCACTCACAAAGAGCACCCAGAAGAATAAGAAGAAGACAGAAAGCACACAAACAAACCACACCCCCACAAAAACCTAAGAAATAGAGAAAACTTTTTTTTTACAATGATTGAGCAATTTTTTTTACATTTTTTTTATTTTTTTAAATTTACATTTGGTTTCCTTAAAACCGTAGAATCTCTCTCTTGCGATCTATGGAATCATTTGAATATCTCTCTGAATTATCTCTGAATGGGCTGTTGATCTTGTTTTTTTTGTTTTTTGTGTCTGTTTAGGAATAGTTCTTATTTCTATATTTATTTATTTTATTTTATATATAATTTTTGCGAGCAAAAATAATCTTTATTTTCTATGCATTTGGAATTTGAACAACAGTGTAACAAGGCCTAGGCTACTACAAATTATGAATTAAAAAAAATTCTAGCCGTTGCCTAACAAGTCCCCGGGTCGACACCTGGCCGTAGCTAAATAGATAACGATTTATTATGATAAATAAATAGTTTATGATTTATATAAAGATTGGCATGCTCTTTCTTCGTGTGGAGCTGGAGTCTGAATCAATGTTGTCATTTGCAGAGCTGTACGAAATCGAGTCATTGCGAACTCAATTCCCAGAATTGAAAAAGCGCTTATAATTATTTCTTACATGGAAAGAGGACTACATCGCAACAACAACGGCGATGATGATATGGTATTGGCAGGAACACGCATTTCATGCATCTAAGCTGTTCTTCTCACTCTTAATGCTCCTCTTTTGAGGAAAAAGGCATTGCGTTGCAGTGTTCTTTTTAAACCATTAAGCAGTTATCCTGATATAACTTGTATGAGATTCTATAATAACATGATTTAACATATGTCCTGGTTCCTACGTTGAGCTGTATCTTGAGCAGCTACCGATGTTTATGAGCTGGTCAAATAATAACATTAAAGCGTCGGCACTTTTGAGAAAGATTCACTATGTCAGGTAAAACACATTGATCCACTGTCTCATTTTTTACTTTTACAGTGATCCAATTACAATTCAAAGGACACTACCACATAATTTTAATAATGGCAGTATGATGTCCGGTTTCTACGTTGTCTTGCATTAATTTCTCATCCATCCTGATACCGTTACCAAGTGACAGTACTGTATTAAAATGGACCATGAGTGATTTCTAATATAATATGTATTTCCTTTCACGTGGATTTAATGCGGGCCGTGTAAAACTGTTTTCACTATAATACATCACCAATGTAAAAGTCCTGTTAACCAAACTGTAATTCAATGATTTATATTACCATCAATATTGTTTGACTTTGTTCTAATAGTGTGTTTACAACTGAACCAGCAGGTATGCCATCTACTGCCATCTATTCTCATTAACAAATAATTTTGTTCAACAGGAAACATAATGTGTCTTATTAGAGGTTTGCACATTGACAGAATCAATCTAAAAATTTTGGCTTGGCACTGCAGGGACGCTAGTGTTCTGTAACACTGTGACACTGCTGAGGCTTAAGCCTGATTTATACTTTGTCGCATGCCCAAGTGTCGAGCGACAAAAAATGAAGGCATCGCACGATGTTTGGCATTTATACCTCGGGCGAAGGTCTGCGATGAGGGTTTTGTTGTCTCTATGGTAATGAGACGACAACTTCTGACCGTTTGTTTACATTTCTTAAAACATGGCAGTGCTCTGTGAAATTATTGAGATTATGGAGGACGAATTTTTAAATCTACTTTTGCTAAAAAAAACAATGTGAACAGAAAAAAGAAGGTGGTTCCGTCCGTCCCATAAACCAAACTGGGGAAAAACCAGGGCGAAATGTTGTTCTCGTTAAACAAATGCGTGAAATATTTTATAATATTTTTCTCTATCCCCTACATGTTTACCAACCATTGACCGTAGAAAAATTACCAACATTAGTGAAAACCAAAATGATGAAGTGAGCAAAAATCGTATCCGTGACGATGAATTTATGCTTTCATCTGTTATGGTTCTGTTTGTGTGTGTATTGTGTTCGGTGTATTTTCTGTTACTTTATTATTTTCCTTACATGTGTTTGTTTGTGTTCATTAGTATTACTGATTACATTCCCATTTGACACTCCACTTCAGTTCCCTTGTCTGTCTATGTTTCCATGCTATCCTATAATCCACTTCCTGTATTCGTGTTTGCACATTTCGGGTTTTCCCCTGTATTTCAAGTCTCGTTTTCCTTTCTTCTTAACTAATTATTATGGTACATATACTAATCCAACTAATAATACTAACTGTGTGTTTATATTTATATACTAATGATACCTAATAGATTAATGTGTATATATAACTCATGAATCACATTTACTAACGTAGGAGATTTAGAATTTTGTACTAACGTCACTTAATTACTAGGGGTGGGACAATGCACCGATGCATCGCGATGCATCGATCCGAATGTGTAAATACAACTGCATCGATCTGTAAGATCTGCCAAGTAGAAATCAGATACACAGGCAACACCACAAACATGATAAACCATTTGAGCCGACGATACACAATTGACGTGAAGGACAGCAAGCGCGTTAGCAAGCTGGTTAGCAAGCTAAACTTGGGAGTCATTGACACTTCCCCTGAGTTTCCTGGAGAAATGGCCAAACAGTTCTATTTTTTTGTATAATTGTTTTTATTCGTTTTTATACACACACCGTGACAGTTAAGTGCTTTCTGATATTTAAATTTAAACCATTTTCTATTCAAAATCAAGTAGATGTTAGAGACAAAAAACAAAAATAGTAAGACTATTTCCAATGTCTTACATTCATTTAATTATTACTACGTTAACTGTCCGATTCACAAAATGAATGTCGTGGAACCTAGATACACCACACCATGCAGAAAATATTTGAGTGAAAAATGTATACCTGCTCTGTATGAAGAGGTGAAGAAAACTGTTCGACTGTCCTTGCAAAACGCTACGAGAGTAGCTTTAACTACGGATGGATGGGCATCTTGCTCCACCGAAGGTCTAGATCGTACTAAGATTTAGGAAAGTACTATGCATGACACTAACCTATAGGCTATTTCATTTTTATTGGCCCAGTTTAGTAATTGTTATACATTTTGCCATTTTCATTTTGTAAATAAAGGAAATGTATTAGGGTACCATGTCTGACACTGTTTGAAAAACAATAACCTAAATAGGGCAACTTTAGAAAATACACTGTTAGTCATGTTTATTGCTGCATTATTTGCTGTACACAGCTGCAAAATGTATGGCATGCCTTAAAAGTAAACATAATGCTGTGAACTTGGGGTAAGGTTCTAATTGAATATTTAATTACTGCTGAATGTATCGGTATCAAATCACATTAGCATACCTATTACATTTTTTTAAAGTATCTAAATTAATCAAACCGAATCTTATCGAATCGTGGTCAAACATAAGATATTATGATGCGTCGAACCTTTGCCTAAAGAATCGTAATCGAATCGAATCGTTATGGGATTGAATCGTCCCACCCCTATTAATTACTAATCACTCTCTTGCTCCGCACTGCAGCTGTCATTCTCCCTTAGCTTTTCTATCTATGCTCTATTTGTTGTTATTCCTTAAACTCTCTTCATAGATTCACTCTCTTCTCTTCTATCCACTTTCAGAATCCACCTCTGCTAATCCCAGGCCGTGTGTTATCTATGTGTTTGCGTGCATTCCAGTCCGTGTCTTCTGTTCCCCCTCGTTATTGAATTATTGTTTCCTATTGTGTTCACCTGTGTCTAGCTCCTTACTCCTCCCACCCACACTTGATTCCTTTTTGTGTCATTACTTCCCTGGTGTATATAGTCTGCCTTCCACTTGTAATCGCTGTCAGAATGTTGATCAATTCACTGTGTGGATTTTTTTTTTGTAAGCCTGTGTTATTTGAAATTCTTGAGATAACCCTTCTGTACGACTTCGAACCTGCCTTTTCCTTCTGTTTTGTTTGCTGTGTCTTTCTGGTTTTTTAACTCTTGTTACGTTTATTTTTACTACTCTTTTGGATTTTGTACCGTCTCAATTTACCTGGCTACTGATCTTGGACTGTGAATAAACTAAGTTTTTGCCTGCTACCTGTGGTCTGCGTTTGGGTCCTTCTCAGAACATCACATCATCTGGCTGTCCAATCAAACTATTAGGCTCCCTGTTACGTTGTCCGCGACATAACATTCTAGAGGTGCGCGACACTTTTTTCAGTTGGAAATACGTCATTTTTGTCACATGACACTTGTCAAAAAGGTCATGCAACAAATTATAAATCAGGCTTTAGAGTTTCAGAACACTCTGCCATTGAATGAGTTAAAATAATTTTGAGTTATTCCTGGTAATCCTGTGGTTGCATTTACTATTTGCAGCAGACCAGAGTTGTTGTGGTTGTCTCATGTTATGTTGTGCATCATACCCTTATTGAAATTTAGTTTCAAATGCTTGCGATGAGATTAAAGTCATGTGACTGCAGTGCCCAGCCCATAACCTCAATTCTCTCCCCCTAAAACCATGCTTCCACACAGCAGTCACAGCAATGTGTGGCGTTATCACTATTGTCCTATGATTCAAAATGCACTGCCCACATTAATCTCAGGAAATGCTTCAAAATTATATTGCAGTTCAGGTCAGAAAGCATTATTCCATACAGGCAAGCATTTCTATTCGTGGAGAGTACTTATTTCTGACTGTGGATGTGTGATTAGAGAGACTTCGTCATCCTTAGGCTGTCAGTCTGTAATGGAGACTGATCTGTTCCCTAAAGCCCTGCCTGTGTGATGGAGGCACTTTAATGTGCTATACTCTGAGATCACCATAGCCAAGCCACAAAAGGCCCAGAGTCTGAATTTAAAAAAATAAAAAAATGAATACACTTCTCCTGACTGCCAAAATAATACAGTGAAAGGTTTGTTGCAGAATTTTGAGTGATCTAAAGTGGTTCCTGCTGGACGTACGTAATATGCTTGATGACATTCAAATATAAATAATGCTCGCAAAGAGGTAGTGACAGAACCACGAGGCCTGATTTTATAACACTTTGAAGAAAATGCTCACAAATGTGCATTGCTCCAATGGAAAGGGTTCTTGTCATCTGACTATGGGGGTGGGGAGCGGGTACAGTTCTATGGTTAAGTTCCTTTTGATTCCTGATGAAGCAGGGCTGTAGATGTGGATATGTCTGCCTCTTCTTCTTAAACCTTTTCTGCCCTTTTCCGAGCTGTTTGAACACTGATGCCCAGAGACACTTACTGACTTTCTTTGTCTCTTTCCTATTAAATTGCTCTATGCAATAAAAAACACATACTGAGAGGAAAGAAAATGAGTCATCTTTTTTATATGCGAGCGTTCCTATGAAATGAGGCTGTAAAACAGCGGAGTGGTGTGGCCTGCCGGCACGGCAACCAGATGGATCTAAACAGAAAGACATCCCCTCACAGAACGGCGCCATTCTGAGTCTGTTAAGATAGGAGGGAAATAATGCCCGGTCGCAACCGGCCCACGGGGAGGCGCTCAAAGTATGACGGACGAGCCAAAGGGCAGACAAGGTGATTCTTAATGGAAAGCCGAGTCGTCGGAGACAATACTTGCCCTGTTACCAGTCTGGCAAAACAAATTCCCATCACAAAAAGAAATCAATACTCATTGTACCCTCCTTCCTCTTCCACAGTCATTTGTCTTTTAAACAGAATGCTGTCACTTCCAGTGGGTCAAAAAAGACGATAGCACCACTCCTTAAATCCCAAGGATGTCTTTGCACTTGTGTTACCACTGTGGGTTATATTTAAACAGTAAATTATGGCTTCTCTGTATCCCAGTGGAACGAAGCAGAGCAATAGCATTGTCCTCTGAAAATCTATCAACTAGAAGAGGATTGCTTTCCCTTCTCACGTAAAGGGAACGACATAATACATATTACTTAGATATAGCACCGCAAACAGGCCAGGGCATCTGAATTGATAGGTTTTGGGCTCTGGGCTGCTTCCCGCAAAGCCCATTTCCTTTTTGGCGATATCAAGCCTTCAGCTGACACTGAAAGAAGGAACACCCCAGGTATTAAAAATGGCCAGGCTCCCTCTCTACATATCTGTAAACAGTGAGTAGGTTTTTTTGTTATGACAGGAAATGAATATCATGGATATTCCTCACGGAGTAATACATACTCGATTTCCTGTGTCTGTGTTTCCCTGGTGATTGACCGTTTCCATGGTGTGACTGTAAAGTCCATACTCTCAGGTTGTATTGGCTAACTGGACCTGGTCATTGTGTGTTTGCACAGGGCCTTCCTAGGGTAATTTGGTTTACTGTACTTTTAAGTTTTTTTTTATCAGGGAACGGTGAGGCCAGACCAGCTTGTAGTAAATAGACAATCAGCAATCAGCAAGTGCTTCTTCCTCTAAAATGAGCACCAAATGTCACGGATGGCAGCAGAGAGAGAAAAAAAACAGCTATGGTCGTAAATGTCACTGGACTCAAAATCAACAGTAATAACCATTTTGATCAATAATGTATTGTGCTGTAAGTAACAGAAGCGTTCCGTATTAATTAACTCCCCTGAGCTAAATGCTGTCGAGTTGCAAGGCAAACCCCCGTGTTCAGACGACCAGGGGGTTGGGGGAGGAAAAGGAGGGTTGGACCCACTGATTTTGGAGAGGCAGAGAAGCTTTGATAACGTTGCAACACCAGAGAGAAAATACAGATGTGACGAGTTCAGTGGCCGCTACTCCTTGTTTATCTGATCTTTCACATGTATACACTAGATTTGTTCAGGAAGAGATTGCAGTATTAAAAAATGAAACTAAAGACTATTTTTAAATGAAATTTGGGTAGTTGGATCTAAAAAAAAATCTATCCATCAAAGTTGGACAGATGCTACAATAGGCTTGACAGGTCTGTTCGAATAAAAGATGTACAGGATGTTTCATATTCCTTTTGGGCAAATGAGGATTTTCTCTGTGCAGCTGAAAGGAAATAGACAACAAAGGTTACCTCGTACTCGATCAGAGTGGTCAAAGCTATGTTGCATTCCCATTTCAGTTGAACGGATGCTTGAAACCGGTTTGTACAAACTGTTCAAACAGAAATTGGAAAAGAATGCATTTGCCCAAATGTGATTCGTGAGTGTGCTTTATCCCTGGAATAACCTGTTCAGATCATGATGTTGCCAAGATTTATTCTGCATTGTCAACCTTATTGTCTGTGAATAAAGAACAGCTGCAGTCTGACATTCAGAACTGTGGTGCAGTAAAACCTACCAGGACATGTTCAAATTGGTTCTTTTAATGCCTGAGCTCTTTCTTTATCTGCAAGTTTATGTTGGCTGCAGGTTTGATAGCCTTGCTGTTGCTGTTCATTGTTATCATCGCTCAAAGATGTACTGCATTATTGCAGGCTCCACAATATACTACACCACATACATTCCCATATAATACCAAGGCCCATCTGGCTACAAGCCAGATGCTGCACAAAAAAAAAAAACGTTCGGACATTTTCTCTGCTTTCCATATGTCAGAGCTGCTCTGTGATTGCTGATCTCCAGCACCGATTGAGGTGATCCTAAGCAGCAAATCAAACCACCTTTTACTCTCCGCCGTCAGTGCTACAGGAACACACTGACCGCACATTAATTATTAAGCAACCAAAGCACTGACTCATTACTGGGAACTGCAGATGATAAGGAAAAAACTCTACAGGAAAGCAGAGATGCCATCATAGCCCTACATACTCATCCTACAGGATCACAAAATATACTATAAATAAATTGGTCATGAACTAATCTTCTCAGTGCTGTAGAGCATTTTGTTTAATTATGATATAAAAGTTGTTTGTATTTGTTCTGCTTTCATTCTATTCAGACCGACCATGATTCTTAAATGAGGACTATGATAAAAAAGTCAAAGAGGGTGTCCATTTAGTCGATAGTGAGAACTCATTGAAAAAATGCCTGTTGACCTTAAAAAGAAAATCACCGCCTCCAGTACCTCGAGAAAAATGCCTTAACATACTTAATTTAACATACAGTTCAACAACTTAATTTAGCTTCCCAGTACTTACGGTGGAGTAGCTAATGAATTTGATGAAGTAGTTGAGTATCCTGATATACTGTGATGATGCTCAAGAAGAGAGGGTGGTGAGGAAAGGAAACATAGGTGAGGACATGAAGCTGTGTGGGAAGAGACAGTGGTGAGTGGGAGGGGACAGAAGTGATAGTGGGAGGGGACAGAAGTGATAGTGGGAGGAGACAGAAGTGAGAGTGGGAGGGGACAGAAGTACGAATGGGAGGGGACAGAAGTGATGGTGGGAGCGGACAGAAGTGATGGTGGGAGCGGACAGAAGTGATAGTGTGAGGGGACAGAAGTGATAGTGGGAGGAGACAGAAGTGAGAGTGGGAGGGGACAGAAGTGATAGTGGGAGGGGACAGAAGTGATAGTGGGAGGAGACAGAAGTGAGAGTGGGAGGGGACAGAAGTGATAGTGGGAGGAGACAGAAGTACGAATGGGAGGGGACAGAAGTACGAATGGGAGGGGACAGAAGTGATAGTGGGAGGGGACATAAGTGATGGTGGGAGCGGACAGAAGTGATGGTGGGAGGAGACAGAAGTGAAAGTGGGAGGAGACAGAAGTGAAAGTGGGAGCGGACAGAAGTGATGGTGGGAGGAGACAGAAGTGATAGTGGGAGCGGACAGAAGTGATGGTGGGAGGAGACAGAAGTGAAAGTGGGAGGAGACAGAAGTGAAAGTGGGAGGAGACAGAAGTGATAGTGGGAGGGGACATAAGTGATAGTGGGAGGGGACAGAAGTGATAGTGGGAGGGGACAGAAGTACGAATGGGAGGGGACAGAAGTGATTGGGGGAGGAGACAGAAGTGAAAGTGGGAGGAGACAGAAGTGAGAGTGGGAGGGGACAGAAGTGATAGTGGGAGGGGACAGTAGTACGAATGGGAGGGGACAGAAGTACGAATGGGAGGGGACATAAGTGATAGTGGGAGGGGACATAAGTGATGGTGGGAGCGGACAGAAGTGATGGTGGGAGGAGACAGAAGTGAAAGTGGGAGGAGACAGAAGTGATAGTGGGAGGGGACATAAGTGATAGTGGGAGGGGACATAAGTGATGGTGGGAGGGGACAGAAGTGATGGTGGGAGGAGACAGAAGTGATAGTGGGAGGAGACAGAAGTGATAGTGGGAGGGGACATAAGTGATAGTGGGAGGGGACATAAGTGATGGTGGGAGCGGACAGAAGTGATGGTGGGAGGAGACAGAAGTGATAGTGGGAGGAGACAGAAGTGATAGTGGGAGGGGACAGAAGTGATAGTGGGAGGAGACAGAAGTACGAATGGGAGGGGACAGAAGTACGAATGGGAGGGGACAGAAGTGATAGTGGGAGGGGACAGAAGTGATAGTGGGAGGGGACAGAAGTGATAGTGGGAGGAGACAGAAGTACGAATGGGAGGGGACAGAAGTACGAATGGGAGGGGACAGAAGTGATAGTGGGAGGGGACAGAAGTGATGGTGGGAGCGGACAGAAGTGATAGTGTGAGGGGACAGAAGTGATAGTGGGAGGAGACAGAAGTGAGAGTGGGAGGGGACAGTAGTACGAATGGGAGGGGACAGAAGTACGAATGGGAGGGGACATAAGTGATAGTGGGAGGGGACATAAGTGATGGTGGGAGCGGACAGAAGTGATGGTGGGAGGAGACAGAAGTGAAAGTGGGAGGAGACAGAAGTGATAGTGGGAGGGGACATAAGTGATAGTGGGAGGGGACATAAGTGATGGTGGGAGCGGACAGAAGTGATGGTGGGAGGAGACAGAAGTGAAAGTGGGAGGAGACAGAAGTGATAGTGGGAGGGGACAGAATTGATAGTGGGAGGAGACAGAAGTACGAATGGGAGGGGACAGAAGTACGAATGGGAGGGGACAGAAGTACGAATGGGAGGGGACAGAAGTGATAGTGGGAGCGGACAGAAGTGATGGTAGTAGAAGACAGTTATATAAAGATGATAGTAACTGAATATTAAAATCCTCATTTTAAATCAGATGGTCATCAGAATTCAATCACAACCAGAATTATGACAGACAGGTCATTAATATTAGATTAAGCTGTTAAATATACTGTACTCAATCTCTTCTTCCTCCAATATTCAGTCAGAACTAGACTGGGTTGTGACTGAAGGCTGTGCAGTAAGGAGAGGTGAATGAGCCTGACGAGGGTACCTCTGAGGGTCAGGTTCGCAGCAGCCGCATGCGGACCTCTCTCTCTGAGACTGCCTGGGCTCCTGACATAGCCTGCAGTGAAACTCTGCCTGAGCCTGTGTCCGAGCCCCATCCCTCCCCTGGGCCTAACCCATCTGACATCTCCTGCCATGTACTGCCCCAGTTCCATCAAACAACAGCAGCAGGGCTCCAGGTACTGTGTGTGCAGAGATACTCGCAACTAAGCAAACAGACCCAGCAAGGACACTCCAGCACCAATACATTCTAATTGTTCACGTAAAGTACATTAATTATCATACAAATGAGGTATAACCAAACAAATGTTCATCAATAATGTCTACATTGCCCATATAACACTTTAGGCTTAGATTACAGCATTGCTCTTCAACACATCAGTTCAGCATTTTAAGTTGAATGGAGTCTATGCAGCCTGTGAACATAAACTCAACAAATCATCTGATAAAATGAGTCATAAAGTGGGAAAGCAGTAATAGAGAGCATGTATGAGGCAATGAGGAATAACATCACAGGCAGTTGCATCATGTACACAATCACACAAACATGCACACAATTACATGCAAATGCACATACATCTACAAACAGTACGAGCATGAACATAATAGACGCACACACATACACCCACACACACACAGTGTCCACCAACAAACAAAAATACACACACACATGCACACAAACACATACAGCTAGACACGTAAGCATACACACAGATACACAAATGGATATGGTCACATGTGCACACACACACACACACACACACTAGATGGAAAGGACCTGCAACAAGCAGTTTCTCCCAGCACGAGAGCTCTTCAATTTACACAAGCACCACAGACCTCACGAGCTGACCGTGCATATTTCTGAAGATCCTTCTACAGCTATTACTGCTGCTGTTGTTTCAAATGGAGATTAAATGAGAGGCAAGAGGAAGATAAATTCCTGGGATCTGCTCGGATGAGGGCCAGAAAAATCAATGTTTTATCAATGTGAGCATTCTAATGAAGGCAACACGAGGCTAGCCTTACAAATCACCAGCAGGTTTAGCCCCTTTGATGCTCATGTTATTTCAACACAAAGGGCTCTTTGTGTTGAAATAAATGGGGAACTAACTCAAGTATGTGTAGAAAGAAGCACACTTTCTTAATTAAGTCAAAGGTGGGGCTTTTATTCTTCAAAAAAATAAATATCAAAATGTTGAGTTTGTTCCCATGTGTAATCCAAATATTATTGAATGAACATGGTGTCTTCCTAATTAAGGTGTTTTTTATACCTATGTATGTTTTTGTTTTTTGAAGAGTATAGTTTGTTTACTTCAGTGTGATCATAAAAATTTGCAAACAATTTAGAAAATTTGACTGCCTTTACATAGAATTTGTGGATGTGTATGATTTATTTACATTTCCTCGTCAGTAAAGCTGGGCAGCTGTGCTGTGATTTACTGAGTCTGCCGATTTACCGCTCCGATCCCAAATCCGACCAGAATGGAATTATTGCGGTTGGCACACCCGTTTGCTCCCATCCCCCCCACCCACTGTCCACAGCCACAGAGAGGCTAAAAAATAAACAAAATAATAAAAGAGGAACATCAGCTGTGGTAATCGGATCACGGGGAAAAGATTAGGAGGGTTACCAAAAGGTACACAAGGAGGCTTCAGCCTGGACCCGCAGTAGGAGCGAGATACGGGGAAATATGCTTTGACTTAATCAGGAGGGCTTCCAAACTCCAGCCAGAACCAAGCTACCGGACCGACGTTTGTAATCTGCAGACAGTAATCAGCAAGCAGATGGTGAGTGTGACTTTTCTGGGTGAGGCATGGTAGAAATGGGCAGGAACGGGACACGAAAAAAGATGCATGCACACACAAAAGACCAAGCATGCTCTCACACAGAAAGTACACACATACAAACACACTGTTTATTCCACTCCCTATTGTTTTGCACATGGCAGCTACACAATGCATGCTGTAGGGCAATAAAGTTTCACAGCTGCTTCTCTATAAAAAACCCACAATGCTGCAGCCTATGTGAACACTGTGATATTCCCGCTATGTCAAATTGAGTTGATGGTTATTATTGTATTTTTTCAGGTTTTTTTTTCTCCCTTTCCACACATTAGCTTTCTCCTCCAGATTATAAAAAGACTCAGAGGCACTGAACCACCACAGCATGAAATTGGTCCAATCACGGTCACTTCCAGTAATGTCAGGAGGTAAACACTACAGGATTTTAATGTTCACAAAAAATGTGACAAGCCACGGATTTGAGGGTCAGGAGTCAACTGCTGCATTTTGTCTCTCACTGGTGCTTTCCCACTGCTGCATAACAAAATCTACTTGCTACAGAATCACAGAAGCACACGTGTGGGTGTGTGGTGGCTGCTAACAGCCCTCAAACTCAGGCTGTTGCCAAGGCCAGCGGACACTGCGGCTTCGTGTTCCATGCATACGTAAGCTTTGCTTCTGCAGGTCAACCGTCTCTCAGAAAAATCCTGCTCTCTTGTATCTTGAGACGTTGGAAAATTTTCCCCAGTGATTTCTACACAGTTCAAACCCAAGGGCAAAACAACCTCTAAAGATCCTCCACATTTTGTTCAATATCATTCTCAGTAAATAAAAAAAATCAATCAACAGGAACTCAATACAGCTGCTCCCCGAACAAAGGATTATGGAACCCACTTTAATGATAAAACCCGGAGCTTGTGTAGTCTCGCATCCTGACCCCAAACAGACACATTCTTTAAAAATAACATCCCTGAAATATCAAGGTAGGCAGGGGTGACTTTGGGGAGAAGAAGTGCCTTAAATATGTCTGTCCTAAATGTCAGGAAGGGAGGTGTGTCTCTTTTCCGTCCATGGCAGTGAAGCGACAGGTGAATTTAACAGACGGTGTACACAATCTGTCATCATCCACTTACTGTACCAAGACTCACAAGCCACTGAACTGCCACCTGATGACCTCAGCCTTAACCCAACCCCACTAACTCCCCACCCCCAAAACTGGCTTTACAGTGAGTCTGTCACACAAGTTTGTGCACACACATGCCCACAAATATGCGTGTACAACATCTAAGCACGCACATGCACAATACATACAAATATGTGCACATGCCCTATGTACACATAATGCACACATAAACACGAATACATCCATCCATTATCTAACCCGCTTATTCATGGTCAGGAGGCTGGACACCCTGGATAGGTCACCAATCCATCGCAGGGCACACTCACATACCTACGGGCGATTTAGAGTCTCAAATTAGCCTAACATGCACGTCTTTGGACTGTGGGAGAAAACCGGAGTACCCAGAGGAAACCCACGTGGACATGGAGAAAACATGCAAACTACACACAGAAAGGCCCTCGGCCGGGATTCAAACTCGGTACTTTCAAGACTCTGGATTCTAACTTGGCTGTGAGGCGACAGTGTTAACCGCTGCACCACCATGCTACCCTAATCAAGAAAACACACAAATATAATTATATGTGCATACAAATATGGTATACAGTATACACAAATGTCATGCATGCAGTTATATGTTTATATACTCTGATATACTACTGTATGCGCACATACATACATACTGTACATACAAGAACATACATACACACGATGTAATGAAATCAGAAAGAGAGCATAGCTTCAGAGGACAGCATGAAATTAGTTATTTGCCCTCATACATTTCAATGCATTGAAAACTTTGTGGCTTAAGAGTAGCTTTCTGACAGCTATTAAACAATATTGATCCCTAATAGGAACTCCAGCACCAAGCCAGAAATATTTTCAATAATACATGTAACATACTGTATGTGTAGCATTAATTGTGGAGAATAAGCCAGTTTTTTCTTCTGGATATATAAAACAGTCAAAATTTAACATTGCCTGTTACTGAACCTTAACCTGTTTGAATGGCAGAAGATGTCCAGATTCATACTGAAGAAAAAGATTGTAGCACAGGACACTTGAAATATTAACAGCCTTCAATTAATATTTCAAAAGCTTCCTTCTGAAAGTGAGAGGAGTGCCTGCACATTCACTATGTTCACTGTTCTACTATGAAAAGAAAGGTGAGACTAACATGGCCCTTGAACAGAATGAAGTGCGTGGCAACCTCACATAATTAAGCCAGGCGTCGTGCTTGTAAGAAAAAAGCTCTGTTGAAATGAATTGATTCGGACAGCAGTCAAAAATCTGTCACTGTCCTCTTTAAAATTCTTCTAGTTTGAAATCAGTGGGAGGCATGCGAACGCCTACTCACTCAACACGTATCCGTATGGTCTTCTTCAGAACATGTTACCAAGGAGCTTTCACGATACGGAGCAATTCTCACAAGCAACGAGATGCACATCATCTGTGTCTGTTCTCAAGAGAGTGCCATTCGTCTTTCACCTCTTAAAGGTTTTTATTGTAGTTTTTTTTTATTTAAATGCCAGGCATAAACATACCTTCATAACAGACAGGTAAGTTGGAGTGGTAAGTGCTCCAATTGAATCAGGAAGAACTGAGCTGTAGCATGGCGCAACAATGTCAGTCTTAGCTGACTGAGTGAAGTTAGGAAATCCATGAAACTAAAAAATCATACAAAATAAATATTCATTAGCAGAAGAAAACATTTTGTTATATGCCTGTTCTGTTTCTCTTAAAAACATGAACATATAAATATTGCTTTCAATAGTTTCCACAACCTTTGGATTTTTATGCATAGAATTATCTGTATTAATCATGCTTTCCTACAGAATCTATATTACCTAATTGCAAATATAACTACCTGATTCTTAAGAGAAATATGGATATACAGCACTGACTAATAGTTAGCTGTCTAAAAGAGAGCATCTGTTATTAATTATGGGATTAAATGGTCATAATATAATATATTATATAAAAATAGTATGTGTTGATCCAAATACTAATAAAATATAACTTTGTTATCAATTGCTTTATTATTATTTGACTGCAGACAATGATTATTTGGTTTATTATATGGTTATTATTCGTTTGTCAGTTATTTGTTTGTATTTGTGATAAAAGACTGATCGTAACAGCCAATACATTTCTGAGGCAATTTAAATTTAGATTTTCCTCAAGGTTTAAATGCACAATAAATGTAATTATAAATGCACGGCATGATTAAACCTGTAATGGAATTTTCTTTGAAAGAAGGAAAGAGGCAATTTTTGCATGTAATGAACCATCAATGCCTTCTACTGATATCAACCCTCACTATCCATGTAATTTGAGCACAAAGTCTGTCATATAGACAAAAAATGCCAAAACACTATACTACTGATCCTGCATTTCCAATGGCAGCTTTACAGTAATACAGTGTGAAAACGCTCTGTATTCTGCTTCTGCAGGTATCACACAATTGTCCGATGTGGTCAGAATTGCCTGATAAAAGCCACTCTGAGTGACAGGGATGAGGATAGATTCCTTATTTTAAAAGCAGATTTTAAAAAAATATTCAAAATGTAATTTGTAGTGTAACTGTATTAAACAAATTTAACTATTTTAATTGAGCCATTTTTACCCAGACAACACTGACTGCACATAGAAGATTCAAACAGGAGTTAGGATAAGATTAAAAGCACTATTGGTGGTCACAATTGTTGGCAACACTTTACATTATAGTGCAACAATGCTCAATAAATTATTAAAATGGCTTTATACATCACTTAAGTATATTGTTTCTATAAGTTTTCACATGCTGTTAAAGAGGTGGCTAGTGAAAAATATTACAAAAGGTTACATAGTGCATACTGTATAACATAGAATAAAAAACATTTTCTGGTCGTGGTTTGCCCATTTCTTCTAAACCTCTGAGCGATAAAAGTCCTATTGGATCAGATTGTGTCAGGCCCAATATGGGATAAAAACACAAAAGCGTTTTTTCTCCAAATTTGGAAGCCAATTGTACCCTAGAACGATTCAATTCTCCCCATGTAGCAACTGCTTGAGAATTTGCCGCTGCACAGCCCGCCACGTCCTCTTCAGGGTGTGACTCCTCAAGCTCCTGACCATCATTCCAACTCAGCACAGAGCCGTTGTGTGTGCGACAATTCTCCCCCGCAGTGTTTCTCCCCCCACCCCGGAAGCAGTTTCCCAATTTGCAGCTCCCTCAGGGCACCAGCTATACTCGGATCTGGCAGGACCAAGACGCGAAACCCTGATCCTCGGTGTGCAACTGCATTGACTCAAAGTCAGTGCTTTTACCGCTGCGTCACAGCGCATGAGAAACATGAGAATTAATAAGCTCCCAGAAACTTGTTGGGAGCGACTTGGAGAAAATTATGAGATGACAGAGAAATTATCTTGTTCAATTATAGCCACATCCACAGGGTTCTCACTCAGTATTCTCAATATTCACATTGCTGCAACTTTCAGACCCCTCTCCGCGATAGTTTTCCTGTATTATTAACCTTGATGGAGGTTTAGGCCCCTGGGATCAGAGGACATGGCGTGAAAGAGCTCATGGAGAAGTAGGCAACTGCTGGAGGGGAGGAGGAAATTAGGAATGTTACCAAAGCGGCCTTTTTCCATTTGAGAAACATTACCAAAGTAAAGCCTTTCCTCTTGCAAGCGGACGCTGAAAGGTTAATGCCCGCTTTTATTACTACTAGATTAGACAACTATAATGCCGTCTAGTCTTGTCTTCCAAAACAAATATAGAGCAGCTGCAAGACTGACATGAATCAAGAAGAAAGCACACATGACCCCTGTACTTTATTCTTTGTATTGGTTGCCTGTGATTCAGAATTAAACTTAAATAGTTTTAATGGTTTTTAAAGAATCAACTTGGTTTTTAAAGCACCCGGCTACATATTTGTCATTTTAATTTCATATCAGCCCAAATGTGCTCTCAGATCTTCTGGAGACAGTCTCCTATGTATACCTAAAGTAAATTAAAGTGGAGAAGTTTCCTTTCATTTCTAGGTCCCTGAACATTGGAATACCCTACCCAGACAGATCAGTACCGTAGCACATTTTAAGAGCCATCTGAAAACCTACTTTTTTAAGATGGCATTTAGATGATTGCACTTTCACCTTTGTTTTTACATTTCCTTCTTTTACCTGTTTGAATATGTTTTTTTTTTTTATTCTGTTTTATTCATTTGTGTTTGTAAATGTTTTACCTTCTCCTATTTGTGAAGCACTTTCAGCTGAAATTATGAAAGGTGCTATATTATTATTATTATTGTTGTGTGTGTGTGTGTGCTGTAATTAAAAATAAAACCAAAGAAATGTTTTGTGTTCACTAAATGTTTCAGAGCTATAAAGCTGCAAGTGTTTCATTCAGCATTTTATGTAAGATTCCCCAAGACAATCTGTGTATCTGAATCTTCAGTCTGAAGCCAAAAAGTGCAGGGGGAAATTACACCTATTCAGAGAGGATCCACCATCATTTGGAGCAGTTTCACTATTTATTTATTCCGGTAAACAACAACCTATAGACTAGCCAGGGCTCTCGTGTACAGTACGGTGTGAAGAATTTAACTTTTAAATTTCAGTGAGTGTGAGATATGAGTGTGAACTATTTAATAGCAATGTATTGCGATACTGTGTCATTTTGGTATTATGACATATCATCAGCCCCACAATAAAACCATGCTGTGCTTTTCTAACTCAGAAATACTGTTTATCTTGGGGAGGGTTTTTTTGTGGGAGGCAGGTAGTGTGCAAATGTGTTCACCTCTGGTAGAAGATTCCACATTTACTAGGTTATGAATTGACTCCTACGCAGCTTTTGTTTGGGAAATTGTTAAAAAAGGATCCTAAAAGTAGTGATTTTACATCATCGTTAGGGTGCCTGTGAAACTAGTACACTAGAATGTCTGAGGTGCAAACACATTAAGAATGGACCTCTGAATTGTTTCTAACTTTGAAGCCAAAAACACCAATTTTATAAATCTGAACTCTTTATTTATTAGGATTGTTGCTTCCATTAATATTATGCTAGGTTTAAATAAGGCAGTAATAAAAAAATCTGGAGCGCATTATAACATATTTTAAGTTTGGTTCCTACAAGTCAGCTGTCTGGACGATACATCTTTTCAGTGACCCTGCTGTCTTTAGCCTCTTATTTTGTTATTGTCCTTAAATAAAATGTTACCACATTGAATTATTGGTAAATGGTGCTAAAGCATACCCCTTTGGCAACTTGTGATTGTATTTTTTTCCTTTATCAATAGAAAAGTGAGACTCATTTCAGTTTAATGTTTAGCTTGATAAAGGTTGTGTATGCTACTTCATGCACTCATTCATGAATGTCCTTTCATAATTCTGAGGTTCTGCTGTACTCTTTGTGCTGAGTTTCTTCTGAGTGTCCTTTAACGTATACATGCAGTCATACGTACACAAACAGTTTTTTGATGAAAAACAACATAAGACAGGACAAGCAGCTTCTTGGCTTGTACAGGATGCTACAATGTGGGGCTACGAAATTCAAAGAACCGTTTATCTACAATTAAGAGGGGGAAGTAAATTAGCTTGGGAAAAAATGGTCAGCTATGCTGTCTGAATTCAACTGTAATGATGAAAGTGTTATTTTACATGTTAATAACAGTGTGCTTAAAATGCAAGAGATTGACTGATTTACACCTGGGTGATATTCTGAACACACAGAAGGCTTCTACATTAATTACTGAGCACAGCAAATCAACAGAGGCTAATTTCCGAAGCATCGGCATAGTTAATTTTGTCATTAATTAGGACCAAATTCATCACAGAGGTCCTGAACTCGCTGGAATTCAGCCACTTCTGATGGGAAGTGGTTTCTGTAAACACAAATCTGTGACTGCAGCTACAATGGCTTCATAGTGTTCCCTTCCAAAGATTACGGAGCCTCTGTCCGTTCAGCCTCAAGGGAGTAGCAGAAGGAGGGCTTTCGCAGTCTTCCATGGTGATAGGGCCATGTTCACACCTCAAACTCAGCATTCCTTTAACAACAGCCCCTGCAATTAGCACATTCAGGGGCGAATTCTGAAGAAGCAGCTGTGAAGCTGACGGACTCAGAGAACAGAAATGCGCACGTCGCTCGACAGGAGGGGAGGGGTTTGTATTATAATTAACCCCTTTAGCCAAGAACACCCATTTTGTTTCCTGGTGTCTTCTCAAGTATTCTGAAAATTCTTAATACTGATGTTAAGGTTCAATCATAGCCACAGCATACTGAAAATAAAATCACTTACTGAAAGGGGAGTTCCTTTGACTTGTTTGGAGCCATCATTCAAATTTCTATCACAACAGTGCTAAGAATGTTCTTTCAAGGAGGCGGAAATTAAATACTAATTCTCCCCGACAGCATACAGAGCTGACAAATATAAATCACTGCTTTTATATCAATATCAATATGGGTGTTGGCTGTTGCAACAGCTATATGGGGTCGGTTCGAGCCTTCAGGAATAAAAAATAAAGCCTAATTCTGTTTTTGAAAGCAAGCTGCCTCTTTTCCAAATTACGGTGGCGGATTTTTTCAGACATGTCAGCAAAGGAGAGAGAAGGGAGAGGGAGGGCATTCTTTCACCCCTGCTTCATGTCAGACATCACCGTGGCAAGACAGCGAGGCTACAGAGGTTGAGAGGCATCATCGCCCCCACCATTTCCAAACCCCTCCCCACACCCACTGCCCACTTGTTGCATGTCTGCAAGACAGCTCACAGTGTCCCTGCTGTGAAAAAACCCACAGCCACCAAACTTCCTTTAATGACTCTCACATTCACTTCCACGTTCAAAAGAAGAATGTCTGCTTGTGACAGCCTCTTACACTTATACCGCATGCCCTTGTGTCACCGTTTTATTTTCTTATTTTATTTTGGGTGTTGTAAACTACAGTACAGAAACAGGATAGAGAAATGCGCAGTGAAATTGTAATAGGACAACCTGTGTGTCATGCGAATCACAGATCGCATTGCGCCCAAAGGGAATAAAGTTGGACTTTGGCAGGAGCTGTGTAGTCTGAGCATGACTCAGAAGGGAAATCGATAAAGGCTGCAAAGATAACCCCGGCAATATGCATATTCGCGACAGCTCAGGAGAAAAATACCCCTCGCGCCCCATCACTCATTCGCAAACTGACGGCGGCTGGAGATGCTTGCAAAGGCGTGTGCTTTTGCGGTTCCCTCTTAACAAGTTCGAAGCTTAATTTTTTTCTTCCTTTTAAACCGTTGAGTTCAGTCACAGGACCAACAGTGCTAACACAATGTCCTGTAAAAATTCCAGAATTCCAGTGTTGATTCGACTCTTCTTCCCATTTTATTTCTGCTCATTTATTGATTTATTTTTTACAACTAGCACTTGCAGAAAGTGGCAAACTATAACAGCCCCTGGGTTCATTTAACAACAAATGATACACAAGGGAAAGGGTGGAATATGTGTTGTTAATGGGCCATTTAAAATAATTTCCCCATCTTATACAACCTCATTAAAAAAGAGCTCAAATCAAGGCAGTTGAATGAAGTAGGAATGTGGTGCATTCTTTGTGGAGGTGAGGGGAGCGCTACTCAATAGAAGCAAGTGATGGGGGGTCTCTTCACTTCCTGCTGCTGCAACATCAGCTCCGTGGCTGTTGGGGGTCTAATTTCGGTCTAGCGCGCTCAGCAGCCGCGCAACGTGAAATTAAATCTTGCGCTAATGATAACAGTTTGAGACCTTTAGTGTGGTGTTGCACTGAGGAGGGGCAGGCTCAGCTTTCACCACAAGCCTACCAAGCCTCCCTTTTTTGTTTATCCGTCAGCCTGTCGCAGTCAGCAGCATCAAAGCCCCCAGCACAGCCGTAGCCTCACATTTAAACAATAAGGTACAATTGTGCCCAGATTCTGCACTGGCAGTAACGGGCTGTGTTTTGATGTGCACCTTTTGTTGGTCACTGCCGGTGTGTTGTGGGGCTTTCTAAAAGCCCCCCGTCCCAGCCTTCGCCAACCAATGTTCTAGAGAAACGTGTGCATTTTTATATCAACAGGTTTCCCCAGTCTCCACTCTGCCATGTCAAGCACACTGAATCACAGTGATTCTGTGAGTGCCTCTAATTACAGGGGATAGGTTTCACTAAGTGTCTTTCCATTATTGAAAATACGAGTCGGCCGTACCACAGGGTGACCACCGGAGCACGCTTCCTGAGTCAACCTGCCTTGCGCCTTACCAGAAAGTGAAAAACTTTACAGACAACGCTCACCGCACAAGCATTCCCCCGCATAATGATTTTCTTCCTCCACAAGCCTCCCCGTGCTCTAGGAGCCAGATGGCAGTGCATTAAAAAAGAGAAAGAGAGAGAGATAAGCGTAACTCTTACAGAGCTGCACGTGCTCCGATTCGCCGTGCTTCGGAGCCGTCAGATTTACAGCCGCAATATACAACGGCGGGAGTGGAGATGTATATTTACCGGGGCTGCATGCGGTGGCAGGTGGGAACACCACCACCCACAACCCCCCACTGCTCCCAGCCCCCATGATTCTAGATTAAATGACACGACTCCCGGGCAGTAGAGAAATGTAGTGAAGCCATTGTGGAAGAGAGCTAGATTGAGTTGGATAATTTCACTGCTCAGTAGCCTGGGGGGAACTGGAAGCCCTTCTCCTTCTCCTTCCTTTTGACTGGAAACAATCTGTTGCTGCTCCACCATGGTGCCACCCAACAGTCCTGCTTTTTTCACCAGGAAAGCGGCAGCTTTCTCTTTGTCAGAATTTAGAATCTGGAATAATTTTGCCAATGAGAATCATTTCTCTTAAATGCATGACTCCCCTGTCAGTAAAGCCCCCTGCTCCTGGTGATATACAGTGCGGGGCGAAGAAAAGCAATTAGCAAAGGCGTGAATTTTAATCGCTCTTTAAAGACGCAAAAGCAATGCTTCAGGAGCAAAGCATGAAATTACCATTGAGGAATGCACCACTTTAATTTCAACAGACTCCCTGTTGTTATACCAAGCAAAGGAAAACTTATATATATAGTATATTGGTTCTACGTCAAAATTTTAAATTTACTCTAAATGTGTTCTAATACATAATGTGTCTAGGGACAATGGAAGAGCCACTGGTTGGGAGGGATTACCCTGGGGCTAAACTCAACCATGGGGCTAAACCTCAACGGGGACTATTAGGGCTCAATCCCAGGACATCAGTTATGACTGCCCGTGTTGGGATTAAAGTCATCCCCATCCATCTGCCAGGCATTAAGACACGGTCACTGGTCAGAACATTTCTAATTTTTTCCCTCTGTAACACTCTTGACACATTGTCATGATTAATTTCTACAGCCAACAGGGTGTAAAATGAAAGAGACTTTAAAGTACAATTTTGTGTTCTATTTTTATTGTTGATCAATAGACTTCGAAGGCTGGACTCACGAACAACCTAGAACGATGGCTTGCGGTCAAATTAAACGAGAAAATGGGAAATAAATACATTACACGGACCAGCTGTAAATACGGATAGCTTATTATTCTTGCCCATAGCATTTTTGCGTGCATTTGAGTCAAATTTACGTTTATAAACGGTTCGTGGTCAGACTTTGGAACTTAATTTTTTTTGTTAATGAATTAACCCACAAATGCTGCAAATGGCATCCTAATATCACAAACACACATGCAATTGTGTACTCACACGCATATGCCACTACAGACATGCATTCACCTACTCACCTACCTACACAGGCATGTACACACACACTCCCACCCACCTGTCCACACACGCATACATTAACACTCACACCACCTGCCCACACACACACACACACGCACAGAAAGTTTAGCACTACCACATGCCTTCACACTGAACTTTCTGGGTTGCATGTGCTGAGACTGTTTTATTCCCTTCATCTCAATTTCCTGTCCCTCAAGACAGAGCAGACAGGAGGTTCAGGCATAGTGACAGTACACACTGCATGTTAAGGAGAAAAGCGGCAGTAGTTACCAAGTTCTTGTTTCCATTCTTGCAGAGTGGGCCTCGGAAAACTCCTTTGATGTTCCGAAAGTGGCCATTGCTGAGGTGCGTGGAACTGATGACGATGTAGTAACAAGCCATGGGAGATCCGCTGCTTCCACACACTGAGTGCACACAGTCCGGACAGATGGGAGAGAGCGAGCTTAGTCCTGAGTGAAAGGGGAGAGGGGAGGTCCACAACTCTACTTATTAACAGAAGTGCACTCCCCTTTCTGTGGCCGAAGCCATGGGTCAGTCCTCTTGCTCAATTAGTGTGGAGTTTCTCATTTCAGAATGGGAAGGGGAGGAGGAGGTGAGGGGCTTCAGAGAGCGCGTCGCATCACAGGGGGGAAAGCCGGAGTGGCGATGAGCTCGGGGCTCTGCGACGCTTCGTTCCCCTCTTTGGCGTTTCTCAGCGCAGTCTCTCCGTGCCGCTCTGCCGCGGGCTCACTCCACTCTGCTTGAAGTGCGGGCGCTCCCGCTCTCGCCGTGGCTGTCCTCGGCTGAAGAAGGGAACTCGGTGCTCCCCGGGGCGGGCATGCTGTTATAGCGCTCTCTGTGTTGCCGGTCCACTGCGCGGAGCCAATGGCAGGGAGCCGCTGGTCTGATGGCGAGGGCTGGGGAGAGAAGTGCATCTGTCACACGCTGCCTCTCCAGATCCACTGAGTCAGCCCCTGCTCTTCAGCCAACCAGGAGGCAGCAGCACCTCCCTCTCTCTCTCTGTCTGTCTACTCTCTTACTCCCTCCCTTTGGCTCTCTTCAAGGCACTGTGGCAGAGCTGCTCACAGACTCACATGAGGCGCAGGTACTGTAAAACAGAGTCTGCTGCTTGCTCAAGATTGAGAGTGTGCTTTCTGAAGACACTGCACGCCCCCTCTCATTTATCTTTTATTGCGCTGACATGTCGCAGGGGTTCTGTGCTGGAAACGCTCAAGCTGTGCTGCAACAGGGCGTGTGTGTGTGTGCATTTGCGCGCGTGTGTGTGCATTTGCGCATGTGTGTGCGCATTCGCCTTCTGTCTCCAGATCATCTCAATGAAAAGCTGGGCTCGTCAGCATAAATAAGTGTATCAATTCACAGAATAAATGATGATTCAAATGAAAAATTTATTATTTACGTAAAACATATGTCCATAAACACATTTCAGCAGCTACAGCACATAATATGGTACTAAGAGCTAGATAAAAAAGCAACTTAGATTTTTTGCCTTCAAGGGAGGCCTGTCAGTCAAGAACCTGTCAGTCACAACACTCAGAAAGGAGAGTGGAAAACATAAAATGCAGCAGTCTGGAGTAGTTCAGTTATCTTAAGAACAACACCATCAGCGCACTAGCCGGGCCTTGGTAGAGACAGTAGAGAGCAAGCCCCCCAGGATGAAAAGGGAGCAATAATGCCTTGTAACCAAGCAACAAAAATTTCAAATCAATTGCAGGGAAGGGCCAGTAAGAAGTCAGAAGAGAAAATATTCTCTCTTCTTGTGGCCTTATTTATTACTCGGCACCAGTACTGTTAATAAAATATGACTTATTTAGACTGGAACTGTAATGGAACTGAACAGGCAAGATGTTACAGAGTTCAAGAGCAGAACATCTAAGAACAGCTCCCAGCTCGCTAGCAACAATGTCAATGAGCTGTATTATTAACATTGGAATGGAAGTCGCCATGGAAGACTTTGTAACTGCACGTCCACTGAAAAGAAGGATTATAATGGGATTTTGGAAGTAGCGTAACTCTCTTCTAGCACTTCAAATGTCAAGGTGGTTTATTTCATTTGATTATCAATGAGATTGTGGCCTTTATATTCACATATTTTTAAGGTCATTACAGATATACTTGTAGTAAATATGACAAATAATTCAAAATAGCTATCCTAGACAAAACATATTTTTAAGAGTTTGATAAACCTTTATAATGTAGTGAAAAATTCCATAGAGTAATTGCTAAATCAGACTAACTAGATATATACTTCCAATGTGCCTTTCGGATGCTGAACATTTGCTTTTATTTATTTATTTGTAAGGGACATTACTTTAATTATTTTTTACATTATAAATATAAACATCCTGGAACACAATAATCATAAATGCATTCATATTGGAGATAAAACACAAAGGTAATTCAGAGTAAGGGTAATGAGCACATTTAGGTTATGAGCAAAACCTAGCATGTGTTCACTCATGTGTGCTCATGTACTTCTGCACTTATAGATGTGCTTCAAAAAGGCAGGTTTTTAGGCAGCTTGAAGGGCAATTATGGCACCAAAACTAAGATAAAATTTTATGATAATATTCAGAAATCAATACTATTCTGATAGAGGTGGATACTAGAAAGGGTATTGTTTTTTAAAGTGATGGAGTGTCAACAAAATGCCTGAAAATAAATTATGAAAACAGCAAATGTAATTCCAGCTGAACCCCATACACCAGCAGATTTCTGAGGGTTTGATTTGAAGCTTGAAGCCAAAAAAAGAATAAGCACCAATAGATAAAGCACTGCCACCTCAGGGTATACCCTCAAATGAGAGAATTACCTCAATCATCGGTGAGACCTCTGTGGTATTATGCCAGGGTGAGCTGGGGCAGTGCTAAGTCGTCTCTCTGACTTCACAATTCTCCTAACATAGATGGTAGTTAAGTTGCATCTTATTTAATGGGCTGCAATAAAATTTGCACAAAAATGACATGAATATGTATATATTCACCAGGGCCACACACATTAAAGCACAACCGAACTTTGGTTTGTGTAGTTACCTGGCTATGATATGAGTCTAAATGGTGGCAAAATATGTTTGTTAGTTGCTCTGTGCTAACCCTGGGGTGATAATCCAGAATAGGGTATTTGTTGCTCTCCATTCACTTCAATAGGGCAGCTAAAACGGTCTCAAAGTGACACTTCTAGCACGAAGCAATACAAACAATAACCAGTCCTCCTACGTATTTTTTTCTTGGCTTTTTCGCATTTTATTTGGAACGTAGATCCGGTAGGTAATTCTTGCGCCAGAAACACCATTAATGCGCTGATGCATCAGAAACCATCTATGGTAAACAAACCAACCTCTGAAAAAATATATAATGCACAGCCAAAAGAAAGGAAGGTGCTGATTACTGGTCCATTAAATCAGAAAAAATATAAGAATCGTACACTTATCTCCATGCAAAAATATTTTACAATTTTAAAAATATCTTTAAAATATGTCTAAGCATGCTTGAACTACTAACATCTTAATTTATAATATAACATTTCAGAAAAGGCCATACATTTACAAACATGATAAATCTCCAATGTAGAAAAATATAATACAAAAATATTTTCCATCTTACAATACATGGATCAATACAATTGACAAAACATTATTTCCATGGTAATTTACAAACAGTAAACAGTATAGTCAATGTATTAGCTTCACATATACATATATTGATATATTCTAGCAGTGCGAACTATAATTTTTTACAAAAAAAGAATCTAGTTAAAACTAGGTTAATCAGATCGTACAATACAAAATACAGATAATCTCAATTCACAATACAGGTCAATGCAATACACATAATAATGTTATGTCAGATTTTAGGCATAACCACTAACCATAATCACTTTCTAATATTAACATGAATCAATTCAAGGGTGTAACTTTATAAGGTAGTGTATACAGTTTTAGATAAAGGGCCTTAAATCCTATTCAATATTTAAACCAAAAGAAGTTTCAAGAACGGTAACTATAACGATAACTAAAACGATAACGATGTGTTTAGTAGTTATTGTTCCACATGAGTAAATTGTTCTGTATGCAGTACAGCAGGCTGTGCAGGTAAACAAACAAATGCATGAAGTAACATGAGGGAGAGATAACATGATAAGATGAGGATTAGTTTGTTTTTGATTATTATGCAGGGGTGTTTTTATTTTATCTAGGAAACTGGTGGACATTTGATTTTATAACCCATTTGCATACACCTGGACTCATTTCTGGCTAATGGGCCTTTGGTTGGTTACAAGATTCACTGTGCTGCTACATGTGTTTGGAGAGCTTTTTGGGGACCACAGGTAGGCCAGTTAGTTGTGTAATATGAAACACACCAGAAATCTAAAAATGAACTTTTATTGACAAAATATCTCATTTAATTGTAAAACTTGAGACTTGAAACCTTGCCATTTTGCACAATTTGTGCCAACTTTGGTAACCGAAATGGTTCACCTGAAAAAAAGCATTTGAATGGTTTGAGATATTGACACCATATTTTTTAGCAGAGATGGGCAGCATATTGAGTAGCAAAAAGTGTATGTATATGCATTCTGACTGCTTAGTCATAATTGTACAGTTCTCTGTTTTAATAAAAACTATGAATCATATTTGTAGCCTTTACAGTTTTTTAGATAAACAGCTTTGTATGTCACTAGTGAAAACAGGCGAGAATTGGGATATATTGCCCTTGGTAGGAAGAGGTTAAAATTATATATTTATTTATTGTTCTTTACTGTATTCAAAGAAGAAATCCAAAGGCCCTCTTTTGAGAAGAATTTGATCATTCTGCTGCTCCCTTTTAATGCACTGAGCACTTTTTCACTTTCCCATGTTTTTGGAAAACAGTGTGCGGACAGCACATTTTGGAGTGATACTTCATAAATGATGTGATGTGCTTGCCAGTACAATCTATACAGTAGCTCAGTCCAGAAATAACATAAATTCCCTCTTTAACATTGTCTGTTATCTGATAGAGTATAGGAAATTGTACATGCTCTGGCATCAGACAAATAATGCCACCCAACACACTGTGGAGTGTGTGGCTGATTGACAGCTGGGATATCCCAGTCCTGTCACCCATCTCCCATTGGAGGGGCCCAATCCATGGCACATCGTCGGTCGCAGCGACACTGTGGCTGGACTATAAACTGGCCTTAAGGCACAGTGTCATGTGATCGTGATCAATGCAGCTGAATATATATATACAGTGGGGTGCAAAAATTTGGCCACCCCTGGTCAAAATGCCTTTTACAATTAATATCCAAGTGAACAGAAGCTAACCTGACCTCTAACTGGTACAAAGTTAAACATGACACATTTCTTCAAAATTTAAAGCAAGATTACTTTTAATTGAAATTTTTCACAGTTTCAAAATAAAAGGACCTGTGCAGAAGTTTGAGATTATTCTTTGTTACCTTTTTAAAAGATGATTACTAAGGCCCAGACCCAGGTGATTTACTCGTTAGGGCTTCAATGAGTCAAGTGAATATAGTTCCAGGGCTGAACTATTTATTCTGAAGTAACTCCATGCCTTCTAAAGCATCCAACTGCGGTGGCTGTTCTGTCTGGTGTTAACAATGGGTTCCTCTAAACAGTTGTCCAAGGATGTCAGAATCAAGATAGTTCACTTCCACCAACAAGGAGAAGGCTACAAAAAACTCAATGTTTCAAACTGCCTATTTCCACTGTCGAAAACATTGTCAAAAAATAGAAGATAAACGGAACAGTTGAAGTCAAGGCGAGATATGGAAGACTAATTTCAGATGGCCTAAGACCTGGTGAGAGATGCTCAGAAGAACCCACCCATCACTGCGAAAGAGTTGGGGAAAAAAGAGGAGCAGACACAAATCTAGTTGTTCACAAGAAACAACAAAGACCTACATGGCAGATTTGCCAGAAAGAAGAAGCATCTGAAGTGTGCAAAAGGAAACCTTGAGAAGCCTGAAGCCTTTTGGAACAATTTGCTTTGGACCGATTAAACTTTTTGGCCACAACCAATGAAGGTGTGTTTGGAGAAAAATGAGTGAAGCGTTTGTAGAGAAAAACACCTTGCCAACTGTTAAGCATGGAGGTGGATCTATTATGCTTTGGGGTCATATGGCAGCAGAGGAAATATTGTGCAGGTGGAATTAAGAATGGATTCCACCAAATATCAAGAAATTCTAGAGGATAATGTTCGAAGGTCAGTCCAGACATTGAAGTTGAAGAGAGGTTGGGTATTCCAGCAAGACAATGATTCGAAGCATACCTCAAAATCAACCATGAAGTACTTCCAGGAAAGATGGATAAAAGTTTTGGAATGGCCTCCACAGTCCCCAGACTTGAATATTCTGTGGAGAGATCTCAAACATGCAGTGCATGTAAGGAGGCCAAAGAATATCTCTGAGCTAGAGGATTTCTACCAGAAAGAATGGGGGGAAATTCCAAAAGCAAGCATTGAAAGCATTTTTTTTTTAAAAAGCATCAACAAAAACTATAATGGTACAAAGTTTCACAAGCATACATTACACACTGTAACTATATCATTCCAGAATGTTCCACTGTATCATTCTGTGAAGCGTCATTTTTGGAAGATGGAGGAGGACTATTTCACTGATCTCATACTACTGTACTCACTTTCTAAAATAAGGCACAGTCTGCGAATTTTAGTACATGAGTTGCAGCAAAAGGGAGAGGAGCTGGATGACTCAAACACCCTGCTGTGAGAGAGCTGTCCTCCTTTGAAGATGAGTTCTACTCATACTTCCGCATGAGCCAATGGCAATTCAATGGCATCCTGGATCTCATACAGAATGATATATCTAAACAAGAGACTAGGGCCGTGTCCGAATCAGCACTCTTCCACACTGTTGAGTAGCCTTGGTGAGTAGATAGGGCGAGAAGGTCGTAGAGTACGCAAACATTTTTCAAATTGCAGTATACTTCAAACACCCGGATGACACACTTACTTCCGGGGTTTCGCTGAGTACATTCGGGAGCACACTTTGCAAGAAGTACACGAACATACAAAGTACTAACTGACAGGGTTCCCAAACTTTTGCATGGAGCCTTTTTCTTGCTTTAAAATTTGAAGAAATGTGTCGTGTTTAACTTTGTAGTGTGGCAAACTCCAAGGTGGTTGGAGTTGTCACGCAACTGAAAACAATAACCTCAATGTCCACACCGCGACAATTCAATTTAAATTGATAATTTAATGCTGTTTTGGGGGAACGAGAGGTAGCGGTTAATGGGAGCGTCAGCCAGTCCGTAATCCGAGAGAATAGTCGTTGTACGATGCCAGGGTTCGGTACACGTAGACGGGTTCTTTTACGGTCCAGGACTGATGCAGGAGGAGGGTTGTCAGACAGGCGGGGGTCGGTAACGGGGCGGGTTCTCATTCAATCCGGGATTCGGGCACACAGCAGACTTCTCCTGACAAAACAAATCAAACACAGCGCTTTAACTTTCTCTCTCTAACAAATACAATCTCCTCTCTCACTCTCTCACACTATCTTTACTCCACCTTGGTTTCGCATAAGCTACTCCGTCTTCCGGTTGTTTGGCAGTCCATTTTCTAGGGCACCGATTAGCCCATTGATTCACCACAGCTGACTTGCCCGGCGTCTTCTCCAGGTGCCGTGTATTTCCTTGTTTAGGTGGCGACTTCCGCGGAACTCCTAATATGGGCATGCTGTCTTTCCACATCAGTCGAACATATCTTCCATCTATTACCTCTCCGTGGTTCTGTCCCCGCCGGTTGCCACAGTAGCATTTAGAGGTCAGGTTAGCTTCTGTTCACTGAGATATTAAGTGTAAAAGGCATTTTGACCAGGGGTGGGCAAATCTTTGCACCCACTGTGTATAGTGGGGACGGAAAGTATTCGGACACTGACACAATTTTTTTGTATTGGCTCTGTACCCCTGTACTGTTGAAATGGAACAGTGACTATGAGGTTAAAGTTCAGACTTTCAGCTCTAATTTGAGGGTTTTTACATCCATATCGGGTGAACCGTGTAGCAATTGTAGCCATTTTTATACACAGTCCCCCCGTTTTAGGGGACAAAAATGCTCTTGATAGTAGATATGGATGGATCACTTTAAGGGTTGTATCTACAGCATATCTGGCAGCAGAGTGATGGTTTGAGGCTCGTTTGATACCTCAGACCCTTGATGACTTACAGCCATTTAGCCAACCATGTGATCCCTACTGTTCCACTGTAATTTACAGCTTAATCTAGTCTCTCCCCCCCAATTCCCATAGAAAGCCATTCAAATGCAGAGAGGTTATAGTATCGCTTGTACGAGCACCTGAAAATAAGATATCAAGAGTCTTTTGATTGTGTTGGGTCAGAGACATCAGGAAGTCATGGCATGCAAAGGATATGCAACCAAATATTAAATAAGAGGACTTTATTTAAGTTTATGTTAATTTGTCCAATTACTTTTTGACCCCTAAAATCAGGGGGGGGGGCACTATGTATGAAAAGGGCTACACAGTTCACCCGATATGGATGTAAAAACCTAAAATTAAAGTTGAAAGTCTGCACTTAACAGTCATAGTCACCGTTCCATTTCAACAAAACAACAAAAATTGTGTCACTGCCCAATTACTTTCCATCCCCACTTTATATACAGTGTAGACAGACGGGTACAAATTAAAAGAAAAGGAAAAACCTGAATAAATGAGTTGAGAAACATAATGGGTGCGTTTACATGCACTCAATATTCCGATAACTGGGAGTAATCCGAACATGGCAATAATACGATAAATGCGTTTACATGCACTTTAGTAATGCGATAATGGGAAAAATCCAGGTTTACATGATTCTGTCAATATTCGCAATGTGTAACTCAAACGTAAATTAGAAACATATATTAGCCTAACGTTATATATTATAAATTACATATTTTAACGTTTATACATAACGTGACTATACTTCCTGTTGGGTTGCTAGAAACAGCACGCGGGTTGGTATGCGTAACCGTAAGTTAGTAAACACGTTAACTATAGCCTAACGTTAGTTACATAAGAAAGAACAGCAGCCTATAACGTATAAGAAAGTAACGTTAAACATGGTAACGTTAGACAGGAATGCTCTTATGGGTTTCGTCGTCATATGGCAGATGTTATGGTTGCGGGTGGCAACTAACACTGTCTTTCAAGCGTTCTGTGTTATGAGCAGAAGACGACGAAGAGCTTTAACGTTACAACAAGCGCTGATTATTGGACCCAGAATAGGCCTTCCTCCAGCACTGTTAAGGACCCGGTAGTGCTGGATGCGCGTTAAGAGCAAGGACTGGTGGTAAAATGAGTGGTGCTAAATTAATTCACCGATTCAGACCGTAGACTTGTGGACACCAAACTGGTTTGCTATCAGCCTGTACTCCCCGCAGCTACCGACTTTGTACAGCGCTATTGCGACTCGCATTTGAAGAGGTACAGCTGGACGCACTGTCACTTCGTCAGGGCTCATTATGTTCTGTACCAAACCACAAAGTTTCATAAATGATCTCCGAACCATACTGAAGTTGCCTCTCCATTCTGAATCGGTGAATTAATTTACCATATGACGACAAAACCCATAAGAGCATTATTGAGTGCATGTAAACGTGCTCATTATTTCCGCGTTTCTAACTTTTTTCCCATCTATGAGATAAAGTATATTCCTCTTTATTATTTCGGATAACATCAGGAGGGTTTCCTCCTCGCTCCAGAAATGACTTCTCCCGTTGGTTGACATTACTCTCTCTGACCTCTCTCAACTGTTTTGACGTTAGCGTTACGTTACTAACAATATCCGGAATGGCTGTTGCTGTCAAACACGCACATGCGCAGATTTAAAAAAACAAACTAGATCGTAATAAGCGTTTACATGCAACCAATAAAACGAAAAACACGGCAGAAATCCAGGTGTAGTTATCGGATTTCTCATATTCCGATAACGGCTTTTTTCCAAAAAAGCTTTTCGGAATATTGCGTTTACATGACAATTTGAATAATCCGATAACAGCCATATTCCGAATATGATCGGAATATTGAGTGCATGTAAACGCGCTCATTGAATGCAGATGCTTCCATACAGGTGTACTGCATGATACAATTAAGCCATTAACATCCTATCATGCTCTGTGGCATGTATAGAAATGTTGAGCAGGCCCAGTTGACCTAAAGATCTAAGTGACTTTGAAAGAGGGTTCATTATTGGGGCACGGATGGCAGGAGCTTAACTGTGATGCTCGTGCATTCGTGCAATATGGAAGAAAAAACAGAAGAGAAACTCTTTCTCAGGTGACTGCAAATGTCAATGCAGGACATGATCAGATAGTGTCAGCAAGACCAGTCTGTTGACAACTTCATAGAGAGGGATATTATTATAGGGTTGCAGTGCATAAACCCCTCATTACAAAGACAAATGCACATTTGAGAATTCAGTGGCGCAAAAACCATAGACACTGGTCCACCGAGATGTGGAAAAAAGTATATAGTCATCCTTCACCATATGTGACCTGCTCTATCAAAATCAGTCGCACTGACCCCGAAACACATTTTGGGCTTTATATACTACCTGAGGGGGGAAATGTAAGCTTTCTAATGATACCAAAATTATCTCTCTAATCCAAATATCAAGCGGGTTATGTCGCGTTACATTTGAAATGCCATCAAACCATATTTTTGAGAAAAACGCCTTCAAAGTTTAGCCGAGAAAGTAGCTAGCTGTGTTAACGTTTCTGGATAGAGCTGGCCCATAACGAACTCCGGTGTTAGCTTGTCATTGTCATGTTACGTTTAAATGCTTCAAAACTATATTTTCACATTGAATTTGACTTTAAGACATGCACATAATGAAAGCCAAGACATTTTTCGAGTAAAATGAGATCAAACCAAATTACTTTCATTTGATTGTCCCTGCAAAATCAGCTGATATTATTGTCAGACTGGTTACATTAAGCTGGCTAACGTTAGCCTCCAAACGTTGCAAAAGTCCAGAATGCTTATTACTTTTGAAAGCAAAGCTTCAAAACTATAAAAGTAAAATCTTGAAAGCAGCGGATGTGATTGTGTGACTGGTGATGTTAGGTGAAAGGTGGCTACATGAATGGTGCGAAGCTATGGCGCTAGCTTGTCATGCTACGTTTAAAAGCTTCAAAACTATATTTTTAACTGAATATGACATTAACACACACAGATCATGAAAGCCACAACATTTGCTGTGTAAAATGAGATAAAACCAAATAACTTACATTAGCTTGTTGCCACGAAAGTTATTGTGTGACTGCTTACAAGCTGGCTATGCAATGGACCAGTGCTAGCTTGTGATATATGACTTTTGAAAGCTTCAAAGCTATATGTTCACACTGACTTTGACATTAAGACACGCATATCATGAAAGCCAAGACATTCTTTTGAATAAAATCAGGTGAAACCCAATACATTAGCTTGTCGCTCTGAAAGCAGCTGATGTGATTGTGTGACTGG
Organism: Ilyophis sp. 1 JC-2022; assembly: GCA_022702515.1. Lineage (NCBI taxonomy): Eukaryota > Metazoa > Chordata > Actinopteri > Anguilliformes > Synaphobranchidae > Ilyophis > Ilyophis sp. 1 JC-2022. Next base: position 59,824,601 of record CM040397.1, on the reverse strand, counting down.
TGGGGGCAGGTGAAAGCTGGCGACACCAAACGATGTGAAGCTACGGCGCTAATTTGTCATGCTACGTTTAAAAGCTTCAAAACTATATTTTAAAACTGAATATGACATTAGCACACACAGATCGTGAAAGCAAAGACATTTTTACAGTAAAATCAGATGAAACCCAATGCATTAGTTTGTAGCTGTGAAAGCAGGATAGCCTCCAAGCGAAAGCTCCAGGGCTTATGTTTAAATTACACAGAACTTTACCGCTCTAGTCAATGGCATATTTTTTATGAATACGATAACATTTTACATGAGGAAATAGATTTTAGAGAATACAAACTGTGACTAAATCCATTCCTAATATTGATTTAAAAAACTGTTTTTTATCATCGTTGACGGAAAAGAACAAGATTAAAACATATATTTCAAAATAAAAATGTGTCTAAATCTGTTTATGTTATCGTTGAAGTAAAAATAGATGAAAATGTATATTTCTAAATAAAAACAGTAACAAAATCTAATATTTATTAGACCTCAAAAGAGAGAGGTGACGCCAAATTACGATTATGCATTCTCGTCATTGTTAATTTAAACTTCTCTTTCTGCGTACTTGGGCAACATCCTGTTATTCGCGCGAACTTCAAAAAAGCAAAGCAACTAATGTGAGGGGGTGACAGATGCTAGCATAGGCCTATACTAGTATGTCAAAAGTTGTAAGGAAGAAAAGGATGGATATATGAGCTCACTTCATATACGATGAGAGGGAACGGAAAACCAAATGTAGACCTACTGTTGTTGTAGCAGGAGAAGAAATATGCGGTGATAAACCAGGCGGGAAAACATCGTATCCCACCTGCTGTTTCACTCAACGCATTATAAATGGATTTCAAGATATGATAGTGAGTTGATTGGTATGGAAGACCAATGTGACAAAATTTAAACAATTAAATAAATAAATAAATAAATAAATAGGTTACCTATTCTGTAAGAGGTCAGGTACGGAGGACCAAACGTGACAGAGGAAATCTAAAAGCTATCCCAATAGAGATAGCCACAAGAGCGGATAGACTCCGCGAGAAATAGGGAAGAAATAAAAACTAATAATATCAACCCAATTCAATAGGGCGAAATAAACTCTTATAAACGTATAGATACAAAAAACCATCAGAGCAAGAGCGCTCACCAGCACAGGCTTCAAGCGAGAGACGTGGAAAGTGGGGTGGATGTGCATAGAACATGGGAGCTGTAAGTGCACGGTGACCGGGTTAATCTTGCGGGTAATCTTGAATGGGCTCACAAACTGGGGAGCAAGTTTGCGGGATTCCACACGCAGGGGCAGATCTCACATGGAGAGCCACACTCGTTGCCTCACCCTGTAGGAAGGGGCTGGGCGACGATGCCTGTTGGCCACAATGTTTTGCTTCGAAGTGGCGTGCAGGAGAGAGGCGTGCACACAATTCCAGACAGAGTGGCACCTCCGAACAAAGGACCCTGCAGAGGGCACCTCCATCTCCTTCTCCAACTCAGGAAATAATGGAGCTTGGTATCCTAGCTGAGCCTCAAACGGAGAAAGTCCTGTGGGTGTGTTACGCAAGAAGTTGTGAGCGTACTCTGCCCAGGCAAGATGGCGACTCCAGAATGTGGGGTTAGAGGCGTCAAGGCACCGCAGGGTGCTCTCCATGGTCTGGTTCATGCGCTCTGTCTGTCCGTTAGTCTCCGGATGGAAACCGGAAGACAGGCTGACGGACGCCCCAGTAGGGCACAGAAGGAACGCCAGAATTTAGCAGCAAATTGGGGGGCGCGGTCGGAGACCACATCTAGGGGAAGACAGTGAACCCTAAAAACGTGGTCCACCGTAAACTGTGCTGTTTCTGGTGCGGACATCAGTTTGGCTAAGGCAATGGGCCGCCACAGTGTTACCCTGGGAGGGCGGCAAGCCGGTGATGAAGTCTAGAGCAATGTGGCTCCAGGGGCGACTGGGCATGGGTAGAGGGTGTAAAAAACTTGAGGATGGGAGCCACGAGCCATTGCTGCAGGCACACACCGTGCAAGCTGCGACAAACTCCCACACATCGCTCTCTATCTTAGGCCACCAAAAGCGACGAGGAATGAACTCCTTTGTCTGGTGAATACCAGGATGAGCTGCCAACTGTGAGGCATGACCCCACTGGAGAACCCGGGATCGTTAATGGGACGGAACAAGTAGAGAATTGGACGGACCCCCACCTGTACGGATGCCTCAATCTCCCACGTTACCGGGGCCACAATCAAGGAACCGGGTACGATGGGCTCAGGATGTGAGTCGCTATTGGACCGATCAAAAATGTGCGACAGCACGTCCGGTTTAATATTCTTCAACGCTGGTCGATAAGTTAACAAAAACCTAAACCGGGTGTAGAATAAAGCTCAGTCCAGACCATAAAAAGATGCTCAGCTCCCTCCAGCTAATGGCGCCTCTCCTCTAATGCCAGCTTGACCACCAACAGCTCCTGATCACCTCCATCGTAATTTCTTTCTGCGGGTGTTAAAGCACAAGAGAAATACATGCACAGGTGAAGTTTACGGTCCAGTGGAGACTGCTGAGAGAGGATAGCTCCTAGTCCCAGCTCAGAAGCATCCACCTCTACCACAAAGGGGAGGAAGGGGTTGGGAGTGATCAGGATGGGTTCGGAGCTAAACAGCTTTTTTAGCTCCACAAATGCAGCCTCAGCCCTAGAGTTCCATTGAAAACGAGCCGTTTTTTCTCGTAAGGGCTGTGATAGGGGCGGCTACCATGCAAAAATTGTGGATGAACCGCCGATAAAAATGAGTAAAGCCCAGAAAACGCTGAACCTCCTTTACTGAAGCTGGCGTGGGCCACTTCTTAACTGCCGAACGTTTCTCCGAATCCATCAGGACCTTTGCGTCCGCCACAATGAAGCCCAAGAAAGAGACTGTGTTAGTATGGAATGAGCACTTCTCGGCTTTCACGAATAGCTGCGCCTTAACTCATTCAGTGCTAGAGGTGCCCTAACGACGAATGTGCCAGAACTCGTATTTTACATACTCTTTCTTTTTAGCCAATTAAATAGGTTAAATACAACAAATACAGGTGCAGCTCAAAAAATTAGAATATCGTGAAAGTTCAATATTTTTTGTCACTCACGTCAGAAAGTGAAACTCATATATTATATAGATTCATTACACATAGAGTGAAATATTTCAAGCCTTTATTTCTTGTAATTTTGATGATTATGGCTTACAGCTAATGAAAACCCAAAAAGTGGTTGAACAAGCATAATACTGCTTAACTTGCCCGAACGGACAAGTAAAAAAAAAAGATCATAATAATAACATTAGTAATTCCGTCTCATCAGAAAATGTCCTTGTATCGCACTGAAAACTCATTCTCTGCATTACGTCAATATCACTAGGTTCAATGATTGGGAGAAAGGTTTTTGGGGCGCGAGTAGCCTAATTTTAATTCCAAATTGTGACGCTCATTGACTGATTGTAAATTGAAACAAGCAGCCTCCAAAACCTAACCAAGCCCAAGACAAGCTCCTGAGAAGTCAGCTGTGTCCAGATTAGTTTACGAGGTGAAACGAACAAGCTGCCGCGATTCGCCCGAATATTGCAGACACATAAGTGAACTTAAGAAGTTAACAAACGTTTGTGTGAAGTTAGCTAGCTAACGTTAGTTGTCCTGGCTGACATTCAGGCAGTTGACAAAAGTTGTGTAGGTAAATGCTAACGTTAGGTCGGCAATCATTATAAATCCGACTTTGTCACATCATTGCGTGAAGTCTCTCAACGAGAGATCACACGTTATATTAGCAAAATCATGAGGTTGGGAGATTGGATTCTGAGTCTGGAGTTATTTCACAAATGGGGGAGAATCTTTAGTTGTGTATTGACTAAAGACAAAAAGAAAACCTTAAGATCATGAAATATTTGACAAATGCTTCTTTATTTTAAAGATATGGCTGTTAAGCTCCAAAGTTGACCAACAATGCAAGTAATAATAATAACAACAATAACTTTATTTTATATAGCTCTTTTTGAAACACTGGGTTATAAAGTGCTGTAGGCTACAAAATAAAAGAACAAAAAACAACATGATAGAGATAAAATACAAGATAAACAAAGGAAAATAAATGTAGGCCTAATGAAATAAATAAATATAATACAATTAACTGTAATAAAAGGCTCAATATATAAAAATAATCAGTTAAAAGCCCATAAAAGTGAGTTTTCAATTGGGATTTAAAAGAGATGCACTTTGCCATTTTGTCTGGAAGGCTGTTCCAGATTCTAGGGGCCCTGACAGCAAAAGCCACATCACCTTTGGATTTCAACCTAAACTTTGTGAGTTGTGAGTGTGTAGAGCTCTGCCATTGCAACTAAGGCTGCGTGACTGCTGGTAAAGGATAAAAAGCTTGGCGATATAAGAAGGGTCTAGACCACAAAGGGCTTTGTGTGTTATCAATAAAATCTTAAAATCTGCTAAATTTGACATGGGGACAAGCAACACCAGCTTAATGAAGCTGCTGCCAGAATCAGACAGAGGGGACATGATGCCCCACCACCACCTGTCCTCACAGGATGGAGGAAAATATGTTGGTGAAAATGGCCAATATAATACACACTGCTTATTATGTAGCCAAAGAAGAGCAGCCCTTCACACGATTTACAACCCTACATGGTTTAATCTACAGAATCTAACTTTCCAACTGCTACGTGTCCAACAAGGCTTGTGTACGGTGCAAACGCACGCACACGTATGGGCATTGTGTAATTGCTGTTAATAAGCTAATAAATCACAAGAATTGTTCTAATCTCTGTTGGTTTTATAATTTTTTTTAATAGGCCGTTATTTTCAGTTTCAGACAAGCAAGTAAGTTTAGCCTCCGAACAAGTACAAAAAGACAATTGTCCAAAAAATTCATATGACGAGAGGGAGTGTGAGAGAAGGGCGGAGGAGAGGGAGTTGCAGAGGGGAGTGGCACCACGTACGTGCTACTTATTTATTCACTTTATCTATTTACAGCATATGGTATTACTGTATGAAATTTTATCTATTTTTACTTATGGGAATCTGTTTTCCATTTTATCTATGGAATGTATCTATTTATGGTAATTTATTTCCCTTTTCTAAATTGGAAATAAATGTTTAAACTGAAATTTGATCTCAGGTTTTAATTTTTCAAGTCACAGTTTACCATCAACAGTCTTGATTTCCACATCCTGGAAATTCAATCAGCGTGGAGGGAATCAGCTGGCCAGTAATATTATTTGAAGTAATTTCTAGTGTGTGTCCTCTTGCAGGTGTAAGTCTTACAAACATATTTATACTCATATCTGAAGTTATAAACCATAAGAAGTGTTTAAAAATGTTTTATTGTAAGTTTGCAGTGTCAAAAACTGAATTTGAGCATTTGGAATGTTGGGCGGCCATATTGGCTTGGCACTCGAGGGGCACAGTGTTCCAGAATTCTGTGGCACTGAGTGAGTTAAGGAGAGCTTCAAACACCTGCCTAACGTGACCGACGTGAGAGAAAAGATCTATAGAGAAAATTTTTATATCGTCTAGATAAACAAAGACGAATCTCTAGCATCTCTCTAAGAACGTCGTTCACTAGCGCCTGAAAGACAGAAGGGGCGCTAGTGAGGCCGAATGGTATCACCCGGTACTCGTAGTGCCCGTGGTGTGTGTTAAATGCTGTCTTCCACTCATCGCCCTCGCGCATGCGCACTAGGTTGTAAGCATTGCACAGATCGAGCTTAGTAAAGACAGACGCCCCCTGTAAGCGCTCGAAAGCGGAGTTCATGAGTGGAAGTGGGTACCTGTTCTTAACGGTGATGTCGTTAAGGCCCCCATAATCTATACAGGGTCTTAGCCCCCCATCTTTCTTTTTAACAAAAAAAATCCTGCACCAGCAGGTGAGGTAGAAGGTCTGATAAAGCCGTTAGCCAGGGACTGGTTTATATAGCTGCACTTTCCGGAGCCGACAAAGAATAAAGAGATCCCCTGGGCGGAACTGTGCTCGGGTATAGCTCAATACCAGTGGCGGACTTAGTCATTTTGGGGCCCAAGGCAAACACAGGCATGGGGCCCTCACACATCCCTTGCTCTCCCCCCTTTTCAATCCTTATTTATCTAAGAAAGATCAGTTGTGATGCATGTATCATCATCATCATTGCTGCTGGAGCAATCTAGGTTGGCACTGCCAGCAGCAGCAATGGGTAACGTTTAGGGATGTTCCTAACGACTAATTTCCCTGAAATTTGAAACCGTTAATCACATTCTTCAATAACCAAATCGTATTTTAAATGCCGCTGAAATGTGTGGCACTTTGCGTCTTGCATTCTGAACATTGCACATTATCCTACAAAACATGACAACTCACTAAATAAAAGTTAACAAATAACATTTATTGAAAACAATATTCAACGTAACAAAACATTTTTAGGAAACGTGCCTGATTGTTACAACGGCATTTTCATTGGGTGAACGCGATCGCATAGCAAATACAGTAAAAAATAATAATCGGTCATCAGAAAAACTACCAATAATAGGCCCACAAAAAAATAACAATTAGGCCTACTGATCGACGTGACATTAGATTAGTTTTATTGGGCTATTCAACAACGCGATAGGCCTACTTACTCTTTCCACCTCGCTGGTTTAACTTGCAGGGCGAACAGGCTAATGCGTTTTGTTTTTTTCCTTCGTTTTAAAAAAAAAAAATTTTTAATCCGGCGTTGTTAACATTAGTAACGGATTCTCGTTTTTTTATAAAGCAACATTTGACCAGGAAAACGTGACATTTCAATGCAAATTATGTCAATATGTAATTTAAATGTGTACATTAATAAAATAGTAAGTTTAACCGACTAGTATTTCTGGTGCCGACTAGCGAGGGTAGCAACGTTTAATCGGCTAGTCTTTCCTCCTGCTTCCTACTTTCCTCCTGCTTCCTCCTTTTCTCAGCACCGCTTGGGTAGCTTCGCTTCATTTTCACTTTTCAATAATCACGCCGAGCTGAAACACGAATTGGCTACTGAATAATTTCCGCAGACGGCTCATCATGGAATAGTCCAATGTAGTGGGGACTGAGGGGGGGGTGACACTCATGAATTAGGCATTCTGATGCCATTTAGCGCATGGATTTTTAGAAAGACATAATTAATTACTGGAGGGAAAAAAAAAAAACGTTTATGAGGCATTTAACGGGGCCCTTTGTAGTATGGGGTCAGCTTGGGGCCCCAGGCAATTGCCGACCTTTGCCTAATGGGTAAGACCGCCTCTGCTCAATACTGCAGTCATTTGGCCGATGCAGGGGTAACGTAGTACCGCGTTGCTTGCTTAAAACCTCAGCAAGGTCAGAATATTCCCCCAGAACATTAGTGGGCAGACAAAAGTCCAGCACCCCCTACTACCTCCGGGGTCTCGGAAAGAACGTAAGATGACCACTCAAACTCAGAAACAGTGAGGTTATCCTCCTGGAACACCCCTCAGCAAAGGGATCCCAGGACAGGTTCTCCTCTTTACTCTCTGCAAGAACGGAGAAAGTCTTCTGGTCGAACTGAAACTCCACCTCCTCCAAATCACTAACTGAGCTGAGTTCGAAACAGTCAGGAGCACAGCCCAAAGAGGAGTAAAAAACAGCACAACAGTGTGAATGGCACTGGGGCCCCCACTGGCTGATAGGATCCCTGTCTCTGCCCCAACTAACATGAGAATCATGTAAGACCAGCCACGAATGTCCTAGAACGAGCGGATAAGACGGGGAGTCAACCAAATTTTTTTTAACATTACATTAGAATAATAATAATAATTTAGCAGACGCTTTTATCCAAAGCGACATACAGTAAGTGCATACAGAAACGTCATCGAAGTAACTACAGAACGGATAAGATAAAGCACATTCATCCCATAAAGTAGCAGCTATCCCTAGTAATGAACATTGAATGCAGTTCACAGTAAACTGGGTAAATCAGCTCAACTACAATTCTATTATAAATATTATAAACTTCAATACACAGTTCAACAAGGACAAGTACAATGAGAGGTCCTAGATAAGTACCAGTCCAGGTGGAGTCTGAAAAGGTGTGTTTTCAGGCCACGACAGAATGCAGGCAGGGTTGGCATAGAACGTAGGGGAATGGGAAGTTCGTTCCACCACTGGGGAGCTAGGGTGGAAAAGCTCCGCAGTCGGGACGAGCCACTGAGAGAGGCAGGAGTTACACATAGAGGTGGCAACATCAACATGCATATTAGCAAAGGAAGCAGGGGGAGGAAGTATAGAGAGAGCGGAAGTAGTGAGAGAGGAGTGCGAGAGGGTGCAGAGATTTCTCCTGAACATAACAGTGGGTGGGTCGTTAGTGGGGTTGAGGGAGAGTGGGCAGGAAAGAGAGAATGAAATAAAGAAATGGTCCGATACGTGGAGCGGAGTCACCGTGAGTTCAGATGTGGCGCAGCTCTTGGTGAGTACAAGGTCTAGTTGGTTACCAGCCTTGTGGGTGGCAGGCGATGGGGATTGAGTGAGAGTGAAGGGCTGGAAGAGTGAGGCGACACTGGATAGCTGGGAACTCTCTGGATGGAGATTGAAGTCTCCCAGTAGATGACAGGGGTGTCATCTTCAGGGAAGGAGCTCAGGAGAGTGTCCAGTTCATCCAGGAAAGCGCTGAGCGGACTTGGAGGGCGATGGAGAACAACAATGTTAAGTGTAGACGGGTGGGTTACAGTGACTGCATGAAACTCAAATGAGGAAAAATTCAGGCAGTGTGCAGTGGGAATAGAGAATTTCCAGGATGTGGAAATCAGCAAACCAGTACCCCCGCCTCAGCCAGAGGCCCTGGGGGTGTGGGAGTAGTAGCCAGCAGACAGAGCAGTGGGAGTGGCTGTGTTATCTGGAGTAATCCAGGTCTCAGTGAGAGCCAGGAAGTGGAGGGACTTCATCTTGGCGTAGGCAGTGATGAAGTCAGCTTTCTGGACAGCTGATCGGCAGTTCCATAGTCCACCCACCACTGAGAATTCCTTATGAAAGGACAGGGGTGGGCAGACCAGGCTAGACCAGACCGGGCAGCGCCTGCGATGGTTGGGCCTCCTGGTGCGAGGCATAGAGCACAGAGGAATGGGGGTTAGACACATGGAAGGGGGTGATAAGACAAGTTAGGTAGTGAAAAGATAAGGACAAACAGACAAGTCATACAAATGGCTGATGAGGCTGCCATACTTACGGCAGCCTCTGCTTTTAACTTATGCACTATTTGCTAATTTACCGATTGCATTCAGCTGCTTGCAGGGCTAATTCACTCAGGTGAAGCAAGTTAACATTTGCAACACAAAAGGCCGGTTGTTGGCTTAATAATAGCTGCAAATCAAGTTAAACAGATCGCTAACTACTGCAATTTACTTCAGCTACACAAAGACTACAAAGTGGTTCAATTACGTAATGCACAGCTAAAACCGAATGAAAATAGATACTTAACCAATCCGACGGCAGAAAATTAACATACGCTGTCTAGATGCACCTCTCTGAGTGCACCTGAAAGGAAGTGCGCATGAGTATGGAACCAGTTATCTCTTTAATGGTTCCAGAACTCAAAGGACGACTATCTAGGGCAGTAACCTGGCGGGAATGAGTGAGTGGGTGCAAGGGGATTTTTAATCCATGCTCCGGAATCAAAAAAGGCGTCAATGAACGCCTATTGCAAAGCAGTTGGACTGGAAAAAGTGTCATTCTGTCTTGCTAGGGATCCCGGTCTCCATAGCGAGACCACTCGTTTCCTGTCAACTTGGGACACTGATCCTTAGTGTGACCCTTGCGCTTACAATAACGACACCAGTTCTCCCGCGGTTTCACTCCCTTAGGCTTGTGGAGGGATGACCCATCCACTTGCATGGGCTCCTCCTGATTAGCAGAAAGGAACAGATGAAATCTATCTAAATAAATATGGAAGAAAGAAAAACAAATAATATCAACCCAATTCAATAGGGCAAAATAAACTCTTTGGCTAGAGTATAGATAGGAAGAGTAGAAAAAATAGAGAGATAAATGAATAAAACATAAAGCAACCCGGAAAACTGGACGAAAAATTAGTAGAAATAAAAGAGGACCAAAATAAAACATAAATCCTCCAGCTTGAAAACGCAGCGAGCTAAACTGAAGAGGAAATCCAAAACAAAGAAACAAAAGAAGGTAATGAAAAGAGAAAATAGCAAATAAGGAGGCAGAAAAGATCCGAAGATCTAATCCTAACTCTAATAATAACCGGACTTCCTGCTTTGTTTAAGGAAATCAGTGACCGAGTTCTATACCTTACCGACTTAAGAGTTGTGAAGCAAACCAGAACGAAGTACCGGGAAACGGAAACACAGTTATATATATATATAGCCGAAAGGTAACAAAGAACAGGTGCGGGAAATTAGGGAAAGAGAGAATGAAGTCTCGGAAAGGAAGGCGAACAAACATGTCAAGAGCGCCCTCACGCCGCTCCGAGGAGGAACGACCGCCGAACCGAAGAGAAGCTGAAATCCCATGACATATTCATTATTTAACATTTAATTTATTTATTTATTTCATCGCATGTTTATTTCCACTCGTATTTATTTCAAGGCGTAGAGCCTATTTCTTTCAAGGCGTATTTCTTTCAAAACGACAATTAATTTATAATTTCTGGGAAATATAGGGCTTACCATAATTGGGACATCAACTGCTACCACTAGGGGGCGGCCGTGGATAGGGTAGGCATAACTGACAAAGAGTAATGATGAACGCAAACCCATAGTTTTCTTATTCCAGGTGCGACATTGAATTCTGTAGAAATATAGCCCAGCTATAATTACAAAATGAGCTTGAAGTCTTAGAGCAAGTATTTCACGTGGCTTTTTATCGACTCGTAGCCAACATTTAAAAGTTTACTGGGGTTAGCCTACTCGTAGCTGGGGAAAAATAGCTTCCTTAACCAGGAGATCAGCTTGACTGAGAATTCCATCTCATTTTGTAATTATAGCTGGTCTATATTTCTGCAGAATGTCATGTCCTGGAATAAGAAAACTATGGGTTTGCGTTCATTATTACTTCTTGTCAAGTATGCTTAGCCTATCCATGGTCGTCCCCTAGTGGTAATAGTTGACAGTTTACTTGGCTAAAAAATCATTCTCTCCCTCTCCACCTCAGCTGATGTGTGGTGAGCATTCTGGCGCAAAATGGCTGCCGTTGCATCACCCAGGTGAGGCGAGTTTCCCCCTCCTCATTGAGCACATTTACATGCACTCAATAATCTGATCATAAGCGGGATATGGCAGTTATCAGATTATTCAAGTTGTCATGTAAACGCAATATTCCTAAATGCTTTTCCGGAATAAAGCCGTGATCGGAATATGAGAAATCCGATAACTACACCTGAATTTCTGTCGTTTTATTGGTTGCATGTAAACGGTTATTCTGATGTAATTTGTTTTTTTAAATCTGCGCATGTGCGTGTTTGACAGCAACAGCCATGGCAACAGCTACTCTGGATATTGTTAGTAACGTAACGCTAACGTCAAAACAGTTGAGAGAGGGATGTCAACCAACGGGAAAAGTCATTTCTGGAGCGAGGAGGAAACCTTCCTGATATTATCCAAAATAAAAAATATGAATATACTTCATCTCATAGATGGGGAAAAAAGTTAGAAACGTGGAAATAATGAAAAGGGTGTCAGTGAGGATGTCCGAGGGGGGATTTTCGAGAACTGTGGACCAAATCCGCAGTCGGTGGAAGTCCCTCAGGCTAGGCTATTACAAAGCCAAGCGGCAGAACAAAATAAGTGGATCAAGTCTAGTGGAGTGCCCGTTCTTTGAACCACTAAACAAGCTTTTGAGTCACAGACCTTTGTCTGCAATGGACGAGGGCTCTGCTGGCTCGTCTACATCATCAGGTAAGCTAACGTTAGGCATGAATGAGTTAACGTTAACATTTTATCTCGCAAGTCATACAGGTATGTTAACGTTACTGTTAGTAAAGTATAAATAAAAGTGTTTTGTTTGCCTTTCAGCAGGGGGAACTGGGGAATACATTGAGGTAGAGAGGCCAGACACTCCCATTGACACACAGCCAGAAGCAACGGATGAAAGGTCCCCACCACCAGGTCAGTTTTCAGTAACGGTTAGCAGTTCTCCACGGGTGTGAAAAATTCCACAATTAAAAACTTGCATAGGGTGTAAGCTACTTGCCATGGTAAGTGCTGTCACTGTTATTGGGGCAATACAAGTGGATTAAAAGGTCTACGTTTGGATTAATCAGGATATTTTTCGCCAACAGCACTTCCCATGGCAAGTTCATTTCATTTGCCTCCAAAAACATCTGCGCTCAACTGGTTTGGAACGTTATGTAAAGTATATTGCTCCCTGATGGTTGTTACCCCAATTGTAATGGTGTAATATACCGGCCTGCCAGCTTAACTGACTTTCTTGTGCCAGGCCCACCCGTCACAAAGAGGATGTCAGCACCAGCACCACCACTATGCCCACCTTCAAGCCGTGCAGCAACAACAGCAGCAGTGGTTGGCAACACAGATGTTGCAACAACAGGAGCAGGAGGAGCGTTTCCTGTCTACTATAATGGAGGCCAACTCACGGGCTAACGAACGGACTGTATCCCTAATGTTGGATGGCCTCCAAAGGTTGATGCCCCCACAGCCCCCCCCCCCCTCAAATGTATAACCCCCACCCCTTTCCAGGGTTTCACCACCCTCAAAACTACCCACACATCCTCTTAAACTATGACCATTCTGCTAACCATGCAGGTGATAAAGATGGACACATTTACCAAAGTTTGTAGAATGTTACCAAAGATTGAAGAATGTTTAGTTTGGTTATCAGTTCATATGTTTATATCTTAATCTATTTATATACAATACTAATTCAAATCTATTTATAATTCTGTGTACATATTTATGTATCTATTTGTTAAGTTATTTAAATTATTGTAAGACAATAAAACATTTTTGCAAATCAATAACAGCATTTGTTCATTGAAGTCAGACATACAGTGCATACGGAAAGTATTCAGACCACTTCACTTTTTCCATATTTTGTTACATTACAGCCTTACTCTAAAATTGATTAAATTCAAATAATGAGGGAAAAAATGTATTTAATCAATTTTAAAGTAAGGCTGTAATGTAACAAAATATGGAAAAAGTGAAGGGGTCTGAATACTTTCTATAGACACTGTAAGTGTTGATTAGCATAGCTTTATTGGAAGGTAATGGCGGTGCCTCCACTTAGTGAAAAGAAATAAGATTAGGTGTTACCTCCCACTAGGATAATGCATATAATAGTAAAACACACTCAGGTGGGTAAAGTTAAAATGAAAATAGATATATTATGTACAAAGAATTTGCTGTAACCTCAACCAATTCAAATGGTTGATTGGACTTAACAAACACAATAAAATTAATAACACAATAAGATTTAAATAGAAAAACACTCAAGTGAACTAGGTATATACACAATTATAAGTACAACAGATCTGAATGATCTAAAGTTCATGGCTGCGAAGTGGGAAATTGCTGGCCATGTACTGAGTGAGGGATTGTCTCACAGTTTCACCAGCATTGTTTTCTGGTGTATGCTGTTGTGTCGCAGACTGGGGTAGCACTCTCTCCAAAGAGGCTGCCTCTTCCATCCAGGTTGGATTTACCATCTCCTCCACTCTCTCACAGATATTGTGCAGTGCACAACAGGTCAAAGCGACATAAGGGGAAAAAGTAAAGTGGAAGTCACTCCGCTTTAGAAGGACCCGACATCTTCACTTTAACCTCCCAAATGTAATTTCAACCCCCGTTCTCTCAAAACTTAGATAGATATTGAATTCATCTTGCTGAGGGGTAAGAGTGGCGGTGTGGGTGTACCCCTTCATTAACCACTCTAAAAGAGGGTAGGCTGGATCACCAAGTATAAACATGTTGACAGCTGTTCCACTTACAGTCAAGCCAGAAAGTCTGCTAACATCTGCCATATGACGACAAAACCCATAAGAGCATTCCTGTCTGACATTACCATGTTTAATGTTACTTTCTTATAGGTTATAGGCTATACTGTACTTTCTTATATAACAAACGTTAGGCTATAACGTTAACGTGTTTACTAACTTACGGTTATGCATAGCAACCCGCGTCTAGTTGGTGAGAAAAGCGCTATATAAATGCAAAGCATTATTATTATTAGTATACGTCCCAATAGTAGCTGATTCATATCTCTCTGAAATTATAAATTAATTTACTACTTTAAAAACATAACCACATTTTGACTCCTGTAGGATATAAGCAGAGTTCAACTATTTATCCTCATCTAAAACCTCTTGCCCTGGAGCTGTTAGCGATGCCTGCATCACAGGCCTTTGCAGAACGGGTTTTTAGTCCCACAGGTGGCCTTACCTGTGGCCACCGAAACAGGGCAAGGCTCACTCTGGAAAGGAGTGCTTTCCTTAAAATGAATCACTGAAGTAATGGTAATGAATGGAACTGGTGATGGGGGAATTTACTTGTGAGCGCTGGGTGTGGTTGGCATTGCAAGGCCATTGATTGATTCATTGATTTATATTTTACGTTTTTTTTATTCTGATGTATGGCACTTTTGGTGGATTCAATAAATCAATACAAATACGCTAAAGAAATAATGTTTCATGTCTCAAATTATTACTTATTAATAATTAAAACAGGTGCTGCATAAGCCAGCCACTCAGCATTAGCCTACAACTTAATAAGGGATATCATGAAATCTATACAATCAAAAATATAGTGTTATATTTCTGCATATGTATTACATTATCCCTCAAGCCAGAAACAAGAGAAAATAGTTAGCCCTATCCCTTAGTCTGTAATGGTGTGAACCTTCTCAATGAGAGCTATACATCCATATTACCGTACCTAGATCAATGTGTAAGCAGTGTAAGAAATAAAGTTAATTTGGGTTTAAATGCATGGACAAATATTATACATAAAATATAATATAATGTCATATAATATTTACCATTTGGTTGGCACAGGGGGCAAGGCTAACTATTTGCTGTATGGAGAAAGTAGAAAACACTCAGAAATATTTATTTCAACTGTCCGTGGTGATATAAGTAACACATTTGAATTATTAAAATGAGTGATAAAAAAAAGTGTACCTGATCATACAACCTACCTACAACCTTCTACCATTTTGTGTCCAATTTGAACAGCCTGCTTTTACATCCGACAAAGATTTGACTTGTGTTTTTGTCAACAAAAATGTTTTGTTTTTTAAAACTAAAATGTTCAGATTTATTGTTGACTAAAATTAGAACATGTCCATATTTAGACTAAAACTAGACTAAAATGTCCACAGAATTTATGTGGACTAAAACTAGACCCTATGTCCATAGCTATTGATGACTAAAAACAGATGAAAATGTCCAGATAGTTTTTTGCCAAATAAAATAAACTAAAACTATGAAAGATAAAATTGACTAAATGTGATTAAAACTCACTTGCACTTTAGTCACATGACTAAAACAAAAAAGTCAGTTTAAAACACTGCCAAAACTAACACTGCTAAGCATGATGAAATTATTATTAAAATATTCAGGGTTTTAACCTTTTTATAACAAGTCCAAACCTCTGTATTCTAGTAGGTAATTTCACTCAACTATTGAATACTTCATCAGAAAGGGACATTTGCTCCCGCTTTTAACAACAGAAGTTGAATAATTTTAGTACAATCATTAAATCTGTGTAGTGTAATCTTCAAATTTGGGGAAAATATTACTTCTATGTGATCAGACCAGTGATAACACACTGGCCTTCGCTTTAATCTGGAGTTGTGCCAAAAATGTAAATCACAAACTGGCAGGCCTAACAACCATTACCGACATCAACCATAAGACTTTAAATTGATGATTTCAATTGAATGTAACAGATTTGCATTAAAAATTTTAAATGGAAAAGGAATGCATGTGGCCATGTGGTATTCTCTGACCACGCTAGGCCCTGGATTCCATGAATAGCTTTGTGTTCTGGACATCCTGGCCACTCTCAGATTTATATCGTAGATAAGCCAGTGCCTCAGCATGACTTAATTGCCTTTGTGCCTGTGGAGTGGAGGAGGCAAAGAGAAAGGCAGATCCGAGGTCAGGTCAGCAGAGCAGGCCTCTTGATAACCAAGTACTATTATATATATACTACACTTTAGGGATGTGCGCGTTTAGTCAACTAGTCGATTAAACGTTGCTACCCTCGCTAGTCGGCACCAGAAATACTAGTCGGTTAAACATTATTTTTATTAATGTACACATTTAAATTACATATTGACATAATTTGCACTGAAATGTCATGTTTTCCTGGTCAAATGTTGCTTTATAAAAAAAAACGAGCATCCGTTACTAATGTTAACAACGCCCGATTAAACAAAATTTAAAAAAATTTTAAACGAAGGAAAAAACCAAAACGCATTAGCCTGTTCGCCCTGCAAGTTAAACAAGCGAGATGGAAAGAGTAAGTAGGCCTATCGCGTTGTTGAATAGGCCAATAAAACTAATCTAATGTCAAGTCGATCAGTAGGCCTAATTGTTATTTTTTTGTGGGCCTATTATTGGTAGTTTTTCTGATGACCGATTATTATTTTTTACTGTATTTGCTATGCGATCGCGTTCACCCAATGAAAATGCCGTTGTAATAATCAGGCACGTTTCCTAAAAATGTTTTGTTACGTTGAATATTGTTTTCAATAAATGTTATTTGTTAACTTATATTTAGTGAGTTGTTGTCATGTTTTGTAGGATAATGTGCAATGTTCATAATGCAAGGCGCAAAGTGCCACACATTTCAGCCGCATTTAAAATACGATTTGGTTATTGAAGTATGTGATTAACGGTTTCAAATGGCTCTTATAAAATACGCAATATTTTTTCGTCGACTAGTCTAAGTTTAAATTTCCGTTTAACCGTCAGGGAAATTAGTCGTTAGGAACATCCCTAGTTATACCAAAGATTTATTTTCCCCCTTTGGCATGCACGGCATCTAGTTTAGCATGAAAAAAATATCACATTGCACCACTATCCAACGTGTTCCTATTTGTAATTCGCAGGTTCATTTCGAGTACCTGTCTAGTTAATTCCTTCTTTGTCATGGTTCTAAATGTCTGTGACTGTTAAATCACAACCAGCTCTGTGATTTTCTTCTTTATCATATGGCTCTTAGTTGTCATAAATCTTCTATTTTGTCATCTTCATATAATTTGTTCATTATCAACATTGTTACGTTCTCGCTTACGTTCACGGTAAGGACCCAGACGCGGACCACAGGATCAGGCAAAAGGCGTAATTTATTATCCATGCAGGGGTCAAGCCAGGAAGTCGGAAGTAGAGAGGTACAAAAACGGCAGGCAAAGGGGCAATCCAGGGCAATCCAATAATCAGGCAGTACAGGGGACAAGGCAGGAGAATGGTCGTTATACAGGCGTAGTCAAAATAGAAAGGCAAACTGGACAGATAGGGCAAGGCAAAAGAATAGTCGTACAAAGGGTATCTTCCGAAGTATTTAAACTGATCACAGGCTTTAGATATACGCAGGCACAGGAAAAGAAAAACGACGTTCTGACACAGACTGGAAGTAACACAGGGCTTAAATGCACAAGGTACAAATGACACAAAGGGAATCAGGTGTGTGATAGGGCGGGGTTCCAAACGAGACAATTGAAATACATTTGGGAAACAATGAAACAATCACGGAGACAACTAGGGAAAACGCGGACTGGATTCCGAACATACACACGATAACAGATGACCTGGAGTTTCAGGAAATCGTGCATAGATTAAGATGACAGGGAGAGAAGATCAGATGCAGCTGGGAATGATTAGTAAGGACAGAACAGCATGAAAATGTGCGCTCTAATATGTTAGTGAGATTAGTAACTATACACACCCCTGCCGTTAGTATGATTAGTAAGTATATACAAATTAGTCTGTTAGTGGAGTTAGTAGATCTAATCTATCGTTAGTATGTTAGTGGTAATTAGTAAATTTAAGTGCACAGAGATAGGTGCGAGGCAAGAGGGAACCCGAACACCAATGAGATCACCCGAATGGTACAGAGACGTAAACAGGGAGTGACAGATCAGAAGTAAACAAGCAGACAAAGGACAACTAGGAAAAACCGGAAAATAAACAAGCCAGAATACAAACTAAGAAAAAACAATACATACAAAATAAAGATACAAATAACAAGCAGAACACAGATCCTTACAGTACCCCCCCCCCGCCAAGGGACGGCTTCCAGACGTCCCCAGCAGTAACAAACACTAAGCAGGGTGGGTGGTGGGGGACCGGAGGAGGGATAATGGGGTAGCAGGTACTTAGTTCAGGAGGGTGAAAAGGGCTCGGGGAGAAATGTCCGGAGTGCTGAACAGGGTGGGTGGAGGGGGACCGGAGGAGGGATAATGGGACAGCAGGTAATGAAGTGGAGTTCAAAGTTTGTAATGTCCGAAATACAGAGCAGGGTGGGTGGAGGGGGTCCGGAGGAGGGAAACAAGGATGGCGGCGCAGACAGGACTGCTCAGGCGGACGACGGCGCAGACAGGACCGCTCAGGCGGACGGCGGTGCAGACAGTACCGCTCAGGCGGACGACGGCGCAGACAGGACCGCTCAGGAGGACGACGGTGCAGACAGGACCGCTCAGGACGGTGGCGCAGACAGGACCGTTCAGGAGGACGACGGTGCAGACAGGACCACTTAGGAGGACGGTGGCGCAGACAGGACCGCTCAGGAGAACGACGGTGCAGACAGGGCCACTCAGGATGACGGTGGCGCAGACAGGACCGCTCAGGAGGACGGTGGTGCAGACAGGACCACTCAGGACGGTGGCGCAGACAGGACCGCTCAGGAGGACGACGGTGCAGACAGGACCACTCAGGAGGACGGTGGCGCAGACAGGACCGCTCAGGAGGATAACGGTGCAGACAGGACCACTCAGGACGGTGGTGCAGACAGGACCGCTCAGGAGGACGACGGTGCAGACAGGACCGCTCAGGAGGACGGTGGCGCAGACAGGACCGCTCAGGAGGACGACGGTGTAGACAGGACCGCTCAGGAGGACGGTGGTGCAGACAGGACAGGCTGCGATGGCTGCGTCGCTCAGGAGACCGGCTCAGTGGGCCGGCGGCGACGGCTGCATCGCTCAGGGGGCCGGCGGCGACGGCTGCATCGCTCAGGGGGCCGGCGGCGACGGCTGCATCGCTCAGGGGGCCGGCGGCGACGGCTGCATCGCTCAGGACCGGAGGTAGCGGGCTTTGCCGCTCTGGACAGGAATTTAGTTGGTCCCGCTCCTTGAGAGGAGGCAGGAAACGGAACGGGACTGGACTGGAGACGAGGAACGGGACGGGCCAGGAGGCATGGACCGGGGCAGGACAGGAGAGCTGGGACGGGACGGGACAGCGGAGCTGGGACGGGACGGAACAGCGGAGCTGGGACGGGACGGAACAGCGGAGCTGGGACGGGACAGCGGAACTGGGACGGGACGGGACAGGAGAACTGGGACGGGAAGGGACAGGAGAACTGGGACGGGAAGGGACAGGAGAACTGGGACGGGAAGGGACAGGAGAACTGGGACGGGAAGGGACAGGAGAACTGGGACGGGAAGGGACAGGAGAACTGGGACGGGAAGGGACAGGAGAACTGGGACGGGACGGGACAGGAGAACTGGGACGGGACGGGACAGGGGAACTGGGACGGGACGGGACAGGGGAGCTGGGACGGGACGGGACAGGGGAGCTGGGACGGGACAGGGGAGCTAGGACGGGACGGGACAGGGGAGCTGGGACGGGCCGGGACAGGGGAGCTGGGCCGGGACAGGGGAGCTGGGACGGGACGGGACAGGGGAGCTGGGACGGGACGGGACAGGGGAGCTGGGACGGGACGGGACAGGGGAGCTGGGACGGGACGGGACAGGGGAGCTGGGACGGGACGGGACAGGAGAGCTGGGACGGAACGGGACAGGGGGCTTGGGCTGGGACGGAAAGACGATGGATCCCCCGTCAACGGGTGGACGAGCCCGTCGACGGAGCCGGGAACCAGGACTCCATCGTTTCCTCCCGGGTCCATAGCCCCTCGGGCAAAGGGCAAGACGGGTACCTTCAAATCTTGCTGGTTTCAGGTTGTGGCTAGGCTCAGAGCTATCCAGGTGGAGGGAGACCACTCCGAGCCTAACGGAGTGGGAGCTGGGTGGAGGAGTCCGGAGTGATGGGTGGTGGTCGGCATGACGGCGGGCAAACTCCGGATTCTGCCCCCAGATCCCCATGAGGTAGTCTTCATAGGGATCCGGGCCGACGGGATCGATCTCCCAGGCCATCAGAAACCGGAGATCTTGGGTCACGGACTCGATGCACGCCTGTTGTTGGCCACTCATGGCTCCTTGCCGCAGGAGCGCGGCGTGCAGGTGGGTTGGGTCCGCTGGGTCCATGTGTGGTCAGAACGTACTGTTACGTTCTCGCTTACGTTCACGGTAAGGACCCAGACGCGGACCACAGGATCAGGCAAAAGGCGTAATTTATTATCCATGCAGGGGTCAAGCCAGGAAGTCGGAAGTAGAGAGGTACAAAAACGGCAGGCAAAGGGGCAATCCAGGGCAATCCAATAATCAGGCAGTACAGGGGACAAGGCAGGAGAATGGTCGTTATACAGGCGTAGTCAAAATAGAAAGGCAAACTGGACAGATAGGGCAAGGCAAAAGAATAGTCGTACAAAGGGTATCTTCCGAAGTATTTAAACTGATCACAGGCTTTAGATATACGCAGGCACAGGAAAAGAAAAACGACGTTCTGACACAGACTGGAAGTAACACAGGGCTTAAATGCACAAGGTACAAATGACACAAAGGGAATCAGGTGTGTGATAGGGCGGGGTTCCAAATGAGACAATTGAAATACATTTGGGAAACAATGAAACAATCACGGAGACAACTAGGGAAAACGCGGACTGGATTCCGAACATACACACGATAACAGATGACCTGGAGTTTCAGGAAATCGTGCATAGATTAAGATGACAGGGAGAGAAGATCAGATGCAGCTGGGAATGATTAGTAAGGACAGAACAGCATGAAAATGTGCGCTCTAATATGTTAGTGAGATTAGTAACTATACACACCCCTGCCGTTAGTATGATTAGTAAGTATATACAAATTAGTCTGTTAGTGGAGTTAGTAGATCTAATCTATCGTTAGTATGTTAGTGGTAATTAGTAAATTTAAGTGCACAGAGATAGGTGCGAAGCAAGAGGGAACCCGAACACCAATGAGATCACCCGAATGGTACAGAGATGTAAACAGGGAGTGACAGATCAGAAGTAAACAAGCAGACAAAGGACAACTAGGAAAAACCGGAAAATAAACAAGCCAGAATACAAACTAAGAAAAAACAATACATACAAAATAAAGATACAAATAACAAGCAGAACACAGATCCTTACAAACATGGAAAAGACCATTCCCATCTCTCATACATAGAGAACATAATGGAATACACGGTTCAATGCACTAGCGCCATACGGCGGCTCCGCACTGAATGGACTCAAAATGGCGTCAAATCGTGAGTTGTCGCTACTCTCTCTATCAAGGGACTCTACATGTAACCACACATAATTCTGATGCAATTTCACACAACCACACAATAAAGCCCCAAACTTGGGTTATTTTGCCGTTTTTCTCCTTCCTCTTGCGCTTCTTCTTCTTCCCATTTTTCCTGTAGAATTCGTCATCACAAATGCTCCTTGCCCACAAATAATAATTATCCCCATTGGATAACAACATCTGATCACCCAATAACAACATCTCATCAACAAAGTGTTCAAAGTCTTAGATCAAAGTCTTAGATAGACTGCATGATACACAGGCACGATGAACGATGTGCATTACGTAATGCTTTTTTATATCCACATAAGGATGTGAATGTTATGGTTTTGGATGTATAAGGAAGTGCACGTGATGCTACTTCAGCCAATAGAACATGCCATCTCTGATGCCACAAAATATTTTTTAAAAACTGTCGCCGTCGCCATCTTTGTTTCGTGCAGCAGCTAGCTTGTTTTCATTTGAAAAATTTTACACCTGAATAATCTTAGTAGGAAGCTCTTTTTTAATACATTTCTGAGATGCGTTCTCTATCATTTCAAATAAAAATCCCACGTAATATCGTTCCATGACTCCGGTTGCTACATTAATACAAGGTAGGCCATAAAAGCCTCGGACTGAATTTGTAACCACACACAGTGCTCTGTCATTCGCTAGGTTGCCCACTTGGAAAATGTGGCTGTATCCGAAATCGTGAGATTCTCTCGTTAGAATATCCCGAGCAACTACAGATTACCTATAGCCTACAAAATAAAGCAAGAAAAGTATAAAAATAACAACCAAGCTATAGCCTACTCAATTCCCTTTAGAAAACAATGCGTCTTAACGTCCGACCTGCACTGCGCACAACGACAGGGATTTTCCTACATAGTAAATTCTTTGGCAGCCGCCAAAATTATTTCACAGACCGCCAAAGGGAAATTGTGACCGCCAAAATGAGAATAATTGAAAAAACGGCAAATAAAATCATATCCGAATTAATGTAATAAAATTTTTTGGGTGCAATATGGTCTTTCGGCCAGCAGATATATATTGTACTAGTCGCCTTCAAGATGTCAGTACTAAGAGAAGAGTAGAAGAAGCATAGAACCAGAGACTGTATAGAAATGTGGCTCAGCTATTCTGTGGCAGAGTGCAACCTAAGGCTGTGTCCGAATCAGAGCCCTATCTACTGCGCCCTGTCTCCTGCGAACAGTGCACTGGCAGAAGTGTGCTGTTTAATGTGCACTGTTTAGCAGTCTGCGAAAAATATCCACCATACTATTTTCCAACCGCACTGTGGAAGTGTCGTAAGCAGGTCATAAGATGTCCCACCAGTGTTGCTATGTCCGCGGTTTATAAATTGGGATACTTTCAAAGTGCAGTCACATGTAAAAATGAAAAGTCGCAAAGCAGGCACTTATTTTAAAAAGTAAAAACATAATAAAATACGTTGGTTTCGGTTAAAAATAGCCTATAATTTGGGCTTGCGCTGCCATGTCACGTGTTGTTTTTATTGTATTTGAAGGAAAACGTCAGCAAAGCTGTGCCTAATTTTTTTTAAACGAAGCTTCACGTCATATTTATGTGACCAAAATGTTCGTGTACTTCTGAAAAAGTGTGCTCCCGAATGAAACCCCAGAAGTAAGTGTGTCATCCGGGTGTTTGAAGTATACTGCAATGAGAAAAATTTTCGCGTACTCTACGACTTTCTCACCCTATCTACTCACCAAGGCTACTCAACAGTGTGGAAGAGTGCTGATTCGGACACGGTCAAAATCTTTGGGGCGACTCGGTAGAAAGACATAGCGAAAACTTTGCAGCTTCTCATTGAAACCAATGTTAAATCATATGAATTTAAAGGCAAAATAAATTCACAATTTACAATTATTATGTTTCTTATTATATGCAGATTGTGTTTATCTTTCATGTTTAGCTACTTTTAACGTAAATAGATGATTGTCTTTTTCCACCAGTAAAAAATATATACTGTATATTGAATGGCAAGGGAGAGAACATCCAGCACACGCTTTATTCTGTGGTATAAAATGGTAAATAAAGGGAAAATATAGACAGAAATCTTACTTATTTGTTGAATAACAATTCTCTATAGATGACGTGCGGCTGCCTAGCCGTCAAGGTACTTTTAGGGCTCTAGTTTCCGGACAACGTATGCCATGTGGCGAGCTGTCACAGGCAATGGCGCACTGGGCGTGAATTTCGTTATTTTGGTGACCAGGCGAGGAGCACACAGCTCACAGCAGACTGCAGTGGAAGATGATAACATGATATCTATTTTGCATTGATATCACAAAGAAAATCTAAACTATCAGTGTAGTAATGCATTTGCTTCACAGGGGAATGTCTAAAATCACGAACTAAGCAGGCCTATACTTAATCATTGTGTTTTAGTCCTATTTTTTATAGGTTATTTAAGTGCAGTGATTGCATCAGATTGCGTCATTCAAAAGATTCTACAAGTTGTCACTAAACTGTTAGGCGATATATAAAAAAAGTCCACCATATACTGAAATAGTCCATGCAGAAACTAGCATATTTGTCATTTTAAATGATCAGCTAAAAAACCGTTAACAATTTATTCCACCTTGTGACATTATGCATTTATATTATGATTAAACATTTCCACTAATCAAGCATTCAGTTGTGCATTGTGTGAATAATGGAAAATCAGAAATACAAGTTAATCCATCTGTCCATGCTTGCCAAGTGCATGTATGTCTTTATTCATAAGCACCATCGATTGCTACAATGATACAACACAATCGATTTAAAACCACTTTGTGCAGTGACCCTAGTGGTGCAGACCCTGGGGTCTATATCACAAACATCCTACTGTACCACGTCAGAAAGTGAGGTACCATGGAAACCTGCATATCGTCTTCATCAGCACGAGTCGGACTATTATCGGGCAAAACCAAGTTCCTACATTCCACCGTTCTTCCGTATTTCATAAAAGTATATCGACCACTATACAGTGTGATCTACATGAGAGTGAATCGGGTTGAAGATACTGGACATTTAAATATATTTAGGAGTTGGTTACAGCTCTTCTTTAACCACCAAAACATTTTATACTATCACGGCAACAATAAAAAACACATAAGGTCCAGGATATAGGTAAATTAAACTGTTATTTTGCCTGCTCACTTATTAGTGTGAATTTCTGTCATCATAACATAATTTAATTCTGCTATGAAAATCTCTCATAATGTATGGAATAAAGTCATAACCTTACCTGCATTTTTAAAGCCAGATATGTCCTTTCTAACGCTGTGTTCTCACATCGAGCAACTTCGCTGGGTTGGTCAAGTCTACTAGCTGGGGCTTCCCGTTGTGTCATCCAAGTCAGCTCGTGCAGCTACAATTTTTTGATGAAGAGAAACAACGGCAGTAGCCTACATATAACAAAGACAAATTTGCGATGCATCCTATTTTTTATAGTTATGTCATGACACTGATAATTATGTGTTCTCGCTAGCTAGCGATAGGCTATATATATATATATATTTTATTTGCACAATACAATAACAAAGACCTTACCATCGATACCAAGGGCACTCGGAATTTCCCTCCAAGCTTAAATCTTTAGGCGCTTATCCCGGTATTCCTTTTGGAATACATTGAACAGGACGGGGTAGGCTTGGACCATTATTATTAGCTGCTCCTCCATTGCTGCAATTTGAGTGAAACCGGGCGGAACAATTATTCACAAAATGGTTTCGTGTCGGTTGGAGAAATATGAAGCGTGGAACTCTGATTAGCTGTTGAGGAAAAAGTTCAACTGCGGGCAACATTTATCGGCCAATTTTGGTCGCTCAGTTGCCAAGTTGCTCAAGTCATTTATCGGCCAATTTTGGTCGCTCAGTTGCCTAGTTGCTCAAGTCGCTGACCATCGCTCAGCTTTATAGAGAATGAATGGACTACCGGCAACTGGGCGACCAAAGGTGCTCGATGTGAGAACACAGCGTTAGATTATTCAGGGCTCCAGACTAACATTTTACACTGGTGGCAGTAGCACATAATTTGGTGGCACAAAAGATTTGCTGGTGATGCACCTCTCCCGGCACTGTATGTGCTTGTGGCTTTTGGCATGGATAGTCGTGTTTAAAATGGGTTGCTGCAGATGCAAGTTTGGTATTGCCGGCAATAGTCGGCCCACACTGTTTGCAATAAACACAGTACAGGTGTTTTCGTGTTGTGTCATACCTTAGCCATGTAAACTCTAAGCCACTGGGGTGCGAAATCTCTGAGTATATGTCTTGGGCTTTTTAGCGGGAGGTGGGTGCTCGGTTACCTCCGGCTCCGAAGTTTCCTGTTCTGGCTGTGCTTGTTGTTCGTCTAAGTCGGAATCAGTTTCTGCTGGGTGTGGTCTAACTTCAGGTGGTGGGGCATTTTTCTTAATGAAAAACGTGTCGATACACTTCATTATTCTTAATGTTTTGTGACCGGCAATGATGACTTACAACCTGAACGCTCTAGGTTGCTACTTTGCGCGGGAGAAGGCCGTCATAGTATACTATACCGCGCGATAGACAGAGAAAGAAATGCCGCCAGTGGGTAGTTCATATCATAATAAATAATCAAACAAAAACTGATTGACCAAAATTCTTTAGGAATGAAATAATAATAATAATAAAAAATATTTTAATTAAAATATTTAATTTACGGTCGCAAAAATGCCACCAAATTGGTGGCAGTCTGGAGCCCTGTTATGTTGTTATTTTCTGCCTTTTCTGCCTATATGTGGTGTACAGTGTAAGTTTCAACATGGGCGAAATCTCAAAAATTTGTCTACAGAACATTACACAATTCAAATTGGGAGTAGTAATGTCTTGGAACTAATTGTGATTGATTGACAGCCTTAATATCCAAAAATAATGCATTCCAAGCTTTCCAAAGAGGTATAATCATTAGTCATTAGACAGTTGGGAGTGATTCTCAGAGCTGCGCGTTTCACAAGTGTATTTCAAAACAACACACGCCATTAAGCTATGCATCTCTGTGGTTTTGCGCAAGAGAGCACATGCGCATCGCTAGTGAACTCCGGTGAGAAGTCGGTTTATTTGTACAATGGCGAAGTCGAAGTGACAAAAACATTTTCAGTGCTTGAAACTGCTGGATGCTGTAGCTGTCCTCTGGATTCAGATGAGATTTACATCCATGACTCTTCATCTGAAGCAGACAGCCTGGATTCCATAGCTAAGTGTTGCCTTGTGTACAAGGTGTGCGTGGGTGTTTTATGGTGTTGTATTCATAATATTATAGCTAGCTAGCCACAGAAAGGCTAGCTAGGTTGTGTTATTATTGTTTATGATGTCACATAGTTTTACGTTAGCTGAATTCAGAATTAAAGGACCTGTAGTCTCTTATTCTGGTTTAATTTAGTTTATAGCTAGTTAGCTCGAAACCTATTAGGTATTCAGCTCAATGATAAAGTATGGGAAAAAAGTCCCTGCCTGAGGCGATTTGCATTTGTATACCATAAGTAATGACAATGTTGGTGAGCTGTCAATCTATTATGGCTAGACTGTAAATTTATACTACACTATAGTAGAAGCTTTCATGTGTGGCCTAGCCATTCATTATGTTGGATGAAACAGCATAGCTAATATAGGGACATAAATGGATGACACGGCAGCTAGTTGTCCTGTACAGTAATGGGCTGGCATATGTTTATGTAGGAGGTACACCGTTTCAAATGGCCTCATAGGATTTGAGCAGTAATACATATCACTGTCATATTTTGTAACGTGCAGACAGGAGGTTTGCAAACCAGAAAATGTAAAGTTTAACATTATTCACACATTTGAATCTCAGGTGTTCACTGTAAACTAGTGTGGTGGAACTTTGTTTTTCACCGGGGGTTGTGCATACACTGCCCATAATTTGCATCTGAGTTATGAAAATAATTACATTTAAGGCATGATAAAAAATGGTACCAGGGTCTTCTTTAAGTTAAAATGTGAACGTCAGTCAGCTGGTCAGGAAGCTATTATGAAGCAAATCAAAATACCTTCTTATACGTACATTGCAGTACAGAAAACTGAACTAAACCTGCATGGTCCAGTAGGGTTGCCAACTGTCCCCAATACGGAATCGTCCCGTTTTTAAGATAAAAATGTTGCGTTCCATATTGAATCAATACGGAACGCGATTTGTTCCGTCTTTGTGCTTTAGGGTGATAAAAATTAGCAAAAAATTTGCGGGAGCGTTGTATTCGGCTATGTTGCCGAGTCTGCCAACTGCAGAAGCTAGGCTAGGCTGAGAGAGCGGCGACGTGAGCATTCCTCATTGGCTAATGGTGAGCGTTACAAAAAATATGTTGAATACAACAAGTATTCTGTATGTATGTCTCTCTCGATGTAATGATCTTCATGCATTTTTCATCATTACTTAGCAAGCCCATTACAAAAAGACATATCTCAACAAAAAAAATGTTTTCAACGTTTAAAAGAAAAAGCCAAATCACTCACGCATAGCCTACAAAGCACTGTCTGTAATTCCAACTCGCAAAAACTAGGTCTGCCTTTAAAAGTATTGATGTGGAGGGCCTCGCGGTGGTACAGCGGTAAGAGTTGTACTCCGAGGATCGGGGTTCGCGCCCCGGACCTGCCAGTTCCGAGCATGGTCGGGGCCCTGTGGGAGCGGCAATTGGCGGCTGCTCCCGGGTGGGGGGAGGGGCTCGGAGAGAATCGCTGCGCATATGTCGGCCCCGGGCGAGTTGGAATCACGGTCAGCTTGGGGAGTCGCGCTCTGAATAAGAGCGTGGCGTCCTCCGTTACTACCGGCTGACGGGGTTGTGCAGCAGTGATTCTCTAGCGGTTGCTACATGGGGGGAGTTGAATTAGAATAAGGGATTCAATTGGCTACCAAATTGGGAGAAAATGGGAAAAAATCAGAAATTATTATTTTTTTTTTTAAAGTATTGATGTGAAAATGTGGCCAAGTTACAACTAACAATATTGCCAATATAGCTCACAGTAATTACACTAGCTCTATTCCAAAGCAGTGCTGACCATTAGGGTCGTCAACTTAAGAATGATCGTCTTGTTGTGGGATGCATCGACATTCTTATAACAACCATTTGTCATGGACACAACCTCTGTGTGACAACGTAATTCCTCCCTATAAAGGGAGGCGCGTCAATGCGGAAGTCCTCTCTATGTGCTATCCCCTGCGCCTTGTGACTTTGGTCAGGGCTACGGTTCTTTGCCTTCCTCCAAAGGCGGTGATGGCACTCGCATGCGGTAAACCGCTGGTAGCATTGCTACTAAGATACTGGGTATCGTTTTTTACATTTGTTAACGCTAAACGCGAATAGTTTTTGTAAAGGATATAGTGCGGTTAGGCAATCGGTGCTGCCATGTTTCTTACAGTTTAGGAATATTTGCATTCCTTTTTTTGATTATTTTGTACTCGGGGAAGTAGTTTTTACCCCACTGCTGATTACAATCTATCCTGGTGTGGTCGCACCCCAGTGAGATTTTGTTTTTTTCACAATCTGTGAGCGTGTGCGCTCTGTTGATTTACTAAGTGCTGCAAGAAGTGTCTGAGTCTACCCTGGGTGTGATCACACGCCAGCGAAGCAGTTAAAATGTTTTTAACTGCTTGGTGACTGAATTACTCCAAATAGTCAACAGTTATCTCCTATCAGGAAATTTCCCAAAGGCTTTGAAAACTGTGGTTATTAAGCCTCTTTTAAAAAAGCAGCCTAGATGTGTCTGTACTTAAAAACTACAGACCTACATCAAATATACCTTTCATTGGTAAAGTTATTGAAAAAGTTGTTTACCAGCAACTTAGTAACTTTTTGTCCTCAATTATTAGCAAAACACAACAAGGGCCGAGCAAACACATCAAACAAACAAGCAAGATGGAATGAACTGGCGACGAGACAAACGTAGAAAGGGATATAAATAAGGAGAGGAGCAGGTGAATGAGGGATCAGTATTGAACGAGGCGTGAGTAATGTATGCAAGAGTGAATCAGGAAATGAGTGGGAGTGCAGAATGCGAGCAGGGAAGGCGAGTGATTGGCTGAGGGACAACTAGCGAGAAAATGAGAAAACTAGCAGGGAAACCACACCCAGCCTGCACAATACGGAGAGAGAGACAAGGTAAAATGGGGAATGGGGAAAACAAGGAGAACGAAAGAAAGGAGGACTGGAAGAGAAACGGCGGATGTGACAGTACCCCTCCCCTCAAGGAACACCTGCAGGCCGGAACTTGAGTGGGTGGGCCCGGTGGAAGTCCCGGATGAGGGAGGGGTGGAGGATGAGCCGGCGGGAGATCCAGCTCCGATCCTCGGGCTCGTAACCCTCCCAGTCCACCAGATACTGGAAGCCGCGCCCCCTGCAGCGGATATTCAGGATGCGGCGAACTGTATAGGCGGGGGCGCTGTCGATGATCCGGGGGGGTGGAGGGGGGTTGGCGGGCGGACTGAGCGAGCTGGAGGAGACGCACTTGATTTGACTGACGTGGAAGGTCGGGTGAATCCTCAGAGAGGGTGGGAGCTGGAGTTTGACAGAGGAGGGATTGATGATGGAACTGATGGGGTAGAGGCCGATTAATCAGGCTGGAGTTTCTTTGAAGTACCTTGAAGGGGAATGGAGGAGGTGGAGAGCCAGACCTGCTGTCCCGGGACGTACTGAGGGGCTGCGGCTCGGTGGAGGTCGGCCTGGCATCGGGTACGGGAGGTGGTGCGGAGGAGTGCAGTGCGTGCCAGTTTCCAGATCCTCTTGCATCTGAGGAGGTGGGCCTGGACAGACGGGACGGAAACCTCCTCTGCCTGGACCGGGAACAGGGAAGGTTTTTACCCCAGGGAGCATTCGAAGGGGGACACTCTTCAGGGGTTTCGGAGAAAATGAATGTGTCGTCGAAGTAGATGAACTGGCGGAGAGTCCTGGGAGCAGCAGATGGACGGAGAGCAATCCCACTTAATGGCCCTGTCACACTATTGCGTATCGTACTAGCGTATGAAAAATATCACTAACGTGATACTTCTAACGTATGTCTGACGTATCTGCAACGTATATAGACATCTTGGCGTATGCCTGACGATTGAAAGAAGCAGAGGAACCTCCTGAAGCACTGGGCCAACTCAGGTGCAGGTGCAGTTCCATGGCAAGACAGGATGATTTAGAACAATTGTATAGTTTAAAGTCAAGTGTAAAGTGCAGTTTATTATTCTAGGGGTCAGGGGTACTTATAAATTCCATATCATTTGATGTATTATAAAAGTATGAAAAACACCAGAAGTAAGTTTAAAAAACGTTTATTCATATGATCAACTGATCATTAATAATGGCACATGGTAATAATGGTAATAATGGTACATAGTAGGGATGCAAAGTTTAAGGAATTTCCTTAATCGATAGTTGTTAACCTTAACAAACAATCGTCGATTAATTGATAACATAAAAGCTAAATATAGCTTATGATAGACAGAATACAAAATGCATGTTATATTCCTCAATCAAAGATTTATTGTAACATTTGAGAAACAGGCATTATTGTAGCATAACAAAAATAGAATATGAAGGAGTGTATAGGCTACTTTAACAGAAAAGAAATTGCGATCCGTCTCATCTGTTGCAAGCGAAACCGTTGCTCCGCTAGGCACTTGCAGCATGAACATAATCGCTCTTGAAATTGAAAGGCGACAGTTAAACTAGTAGACCTAGCCTAGAACAGTCAACTTAAAACATAGGCTATTATGTTTTGAATAGGCTCCTCATATGCATACTAGATAGACCTACTTATTTTTATTCAAGAACATTTAAGCATATCTACGTGGTCGGGAGTGAGTCGTGTGCGCAGCCTGGTGCTTATTGCCATCATGTCCTTTTCAACCATGTTGCATACCCTCTGAGTAATAGCCTACAGTCATTAAAGAGTCAATACTTCTTTCCTGGTTGTGGTGGTGTGTTGCGTTCCCCATCCTGAGAACCGAGAATGTGGAAAGGCCGACGGTTATATAGGCACTTTGTCACGTGATAGCGGTACGCTGCACATGCGCAGTTCATACGCTACTCATACGCTAGCCATACACAGATTACGCTGGCCATATGTTGGCGATACGCTACTCATACGCTACTCATAGGTTCAATACGGTAAGTATCCGAACAATTCTGTATTTTCAAGGGCTTTTTGTGCGTATGAAAATTATTTTATGAATTTACATATGCAACTCATACGTTTCTCTCATACGCAATAGTGTGACAGGGCCATAAGACAGAGCTGAGCTTTTGGGCAAAACAGGATAACATGTATTGTGATTGTTTCTGTATAGTCTTGTCCACTGACAAAAAGTTTACGAATATTTTTCATCAGACCCCCCCCCCGGAGAACAATCTCCCATATCTCTCTGTGGTAGGGGGGTGTGGTTTTAGGCGAGGCCAGCAAGAGAGAGAGTGAACTCAGGTGGTTTATGGAACTGGCACAGCTGTTGGCAATCAGGCAATTGGTGACGATTGATTGTGGTATTGTTTGTATCAATTAATCAATTGCCTTGATTGTTCAACGGTGAGCCTGAGAACCTATAAAAAGGAGCCTTCTGGGAGTTGAGGGGGAGAAATGACTAAGATCTGGAGGTCTTACTGTGTTGGTGTTTGGTGGAAAGGCTAAAAATAAAAACCCTGTTCTCCTTACCCAAGCTTGGGCTGGACTCTGACTTTATTCACACGAGCGGTACGGCTCACTTCGCCACACTCTCCTTTCAGTGCTTATATTGCACGATTCACCAGGGTTGATTCATCACTTGGACTTATGAATAACGCAACCATCGCGTTCGTGTGTGCGAAATAAAAAGTTATTCAACTAATTTATTTTTTATAATAATATGAATAGAATCCTGCATTGCAATTAAATGTAACCCTCATATAATGTTCTGGGTCAATTTGACCTAATTGACCTTAAAAACCATACTTTGCCTTTTGTACATTGTATTTAGAATTTTTTTATGTTAGGCTTATTCCCATTTATGCTTTTAATTGTTTATGGCTGTTATTATACTGTGCATTGTGGTCCCGGGGGTAGCCTACTGTGTTCCTTTATTTTTCTTACACTTGTCTGTAATGAGTATAAACGCAGCTGTGCGATGCTGATGTGGACACTGTAATATTTGTAGTATTGTAGTAGCTATTTGTAGCTTATTATGAACAGAACGTAAAGCTCATTTGAAATCATGTAGACTACTCACCGTAGGCTACAAAACTGTAAATAGTAGGCTAGGCTCAGTCCTAATTATGATTATCAAGATTCTGCACTGTAAAAAATATCTCATTAAAAAACTGTGAAAAGACGGGCAGCAATGTTGCCAGTGAAAAACCATTTAATGAACGTATAAATCCTGTTATTTTAGGGGATCGCCGTTAAATAATGAGTTATTGACATTATTCTACTTGACTTTGACAGTGTTTTGAAAATTAATTTAAATTAAATAAATTGTGTTGTATCATTGTAGAGATCGATGGTGCTTATGAATAAAGAAAGACATACACCCTTGGCAAGCATGGACAGATGGATTAACTGCTATATCAGATTTTCTTTTATTCACACAAGGTTGTCCAAATGCTTGATTCGTTGAAATGTTTTATCATAATATCAATGCATAAGGTCACAAGGTGGAATAATTTGTTAACGGTTGTTTAGCTGGTCATTTAAAAATACAAATACGCTAGTTTCAGTATATGGTGGACCTTTAATATAATATCCTACAACATCGCTTGCCATGGCGTCTGAAGTGAGCTAACATTAGCTAGTGTTATTATGAATGAGAATATTGTTGTGCATCTAGCTAGCTGGTTTGTTTTGTGTAGGCCTACTAGCTGTGTCTAGTCTGTTTAAAAAAAAAATCTAATTTCATCTATACACAGTGCTTATATTAGTTCACTTCAGATGCAATGACAAGCAATGTCGTTCTGATCTGATTAGACCCATGATTTATGAAAGTCATACAAGCAGTGCTGCTTACTTTTTCACATTATTTTTTGTTTTCAACCAGCCGACCACAGCCTAAAATTAGCCTGCAGTCAACAAGCTTTAACTTGCTTTAAATAACAACTAGCTAGTCAGCTAGTTAGCTACCTTTAATGAAACGGTCTACATGCTAACGTGTTGGCCCCCTATTGTTTGAGATATGTTTTGGTATTCTAAGGAACGTTGTCATGTACTTTTTTGTCCTGTTATTACATCCAAAAACAACACAACAAGAAATCATAGTGACACATAGTGAAGAGGAAGTGGGTGAGCGAGCTCTTTCCTCGGCTAGAAGACTGCAGCCCTCGCGGACCAAAACTGTCAGAGTTGAGACCATATATCACGTCATGTTGAGACCATATATCAAAAGGATTTAACACACACACAAGCATACTGTATTTGTTATCTCCGGAAACATGACAATCAGATTCTTTGATTAGATATTTAAAAATATGCTCGCAAATATGAATGATAGGGCATGAAATATGTGTTTTTTGCATTGATCTAATAGGAGAAAAAAATTCTTGCTACAGCTGAAAATGGAATGCTCAGAATGGTATTATGACGTTGTATTGATAACAACCTATTTTACTGTGAAAGTGTCATAAATATTTTCTCCAATAAAAATCCTGCAAGAAAAAATTGTCTGCTTGTGTGAATCAAACCCAGGTTTTGAATTGTAGCCCCATCCATGAGCCATTATGCCAACCCCATCTGAGATTGATTATTCTTGAGTATTTTCTCACCCGTAAGAAAATGCTGTGCTGCCCAGCACAGGGTATTCTATTGGGTTTTCTGTGGGCAAGCCCAAGCACGGGCTGCCCGCAGAAAACCCACGAGGGCCCATAGGTGAAAAATACTGTGGGCCCAACATGGGCTGACCAGCAATGAGCTCATATGGGGTAACTGTGGGCAAGCCCATGTGCGGACTGCCCACAGAAAAACTTATTGGGGTCCCAGAAAGAAAATGTTGTAGAGGGCCTTGCATGGTCAAATCCATAGTGGGCCGAAGTGGGATTAGTTCAGGTTTGCCCCTCCTCACAATAAACCCAAAGTGGACCCACGGGGGCTTGTTTGCTGGGTAAGTGCATAAAACGTAGAGCACATTAAATCAATGTAAGACACTTTTTTTGGTCTGTTATTTTTATTCAAATTAAATTGAAAAGAAGAGTATCCACTGAACAAATGAGTAAAATGTGCATGTCAACAATTCAAACGATCTTGGAGGAGATGCCATTTTGGTGGCAGAAAATCCAGTAAGGTGGACTTAATGGGTCCTTTTGCTGCTTGGACCCTCAATTATTATTATTACTAGAAGTAGTACTGCAGCTGGATTGTTCTTAGGTGTTTGAGTCTGCTGAAGTCAGCAGAGCAGTGTGAACTAATCAGTGATGCCCTCTGGGCCTCTCCACAGGCATTCTGGCATGTTACAAGGACCAGAATAATGCAACAGTTCAGGGGATGAAATGTTCGACATGTCCCAATTGATGAGCAGGGTGGGTGGAGGGGGACCGGAGGAGGGCAACAAGGACCAGAATAATGCAACAGTTCAGGGGGTGAAATGTTCGACATGTCCCGGATGATGAGCAGGGTGGGTGGAGGGGGACCGGAGGAGGGCAACAAGGACAGACACAGCGTCGCCCAAGCGACCGCTCAGGTGGACTGCGGCGGCTGCACGGCTCAGGAGGACGGCGGCGGCGAAGGCTGCACCGCTCAGGAGGACGGCGGCGATGGTGATGGCTGCACCGCTCAGGAGGGCGGCGGCGGTGTGGAAGGCTGCACCGCTCAGGAGGAAGGCGGCGATGGCTGCATCGCTCAGGAGGCCGGCGGCGAAGGTTGCACCGCTCAGGAGGATGGCGGCGGTGTGGAAGGCTGCACCGCTCAGGAGGAAGGCGGCGGCGTTGAAGGCTGCACCGCTCAGGAGGACGGCGGTGGCGAAGGCTGCACCGCTCAGGAGGACGGCAGCGGTGTGGAAGGATGCACCGCTCAGGATGACGGCGGCGGCGAAGGCTGCACCGCTCAGGAGGACGGCGGTGGCGAAGGTTGCACCGCTCAGGAGGATGGCGGCGGTGTGGAAGGCTGCACCGCTCAGGAGGAAAGCGGCGACGGCTGCATCGCTCAGGAGGCCGGCGGCGACGGCTGCATCGCTCAGGAGGCCGGCGGCGACGGCTGCATCGCTCAGGAGGCCGGCGGCGACGGCTGCATCGCTCAGGAGGCCGGCGGCGACGGCTGCATCGCTCAGGAGGCCGGCGGCGACGGCTGCATCGCTCAGGAGGCCGGCGGCGACGGCTGCATCGCTCAGGAGGCCGGCGGCGACGGCTGCATCGCTCAGGAGGCCGGCGGCGACGACTGCATCGCTCAGGAGAGGAGACTAGCGGACTGGGCCGCTCAGGAGAGAAGACTAGCGGACTGGGCCGCTCAGGCGAGGAGACTAGCGGACTGGGCCACTCTGGAGAGGAGACTAGCGGACTGGGCCGCTCAGGAGAGGAGACTAGCGGACTGGGCCGCTCAGGCGAGGAGACTAGCGGACTGGGCCGCTCAGGCGAGGAGACTAGCGGACTGGGCCGCTCAGGCGAGGAGACTAGCGGACTGGGCCGCTCAGGCGAGGAGACTAGCGGACTGGGCCGCTCAGGCGAGGAGACTAGCGGACTGGGCCGCTCAGGAGAGGAGACTAGCGGACTGGGCCGCTCAGGCGAGGAGACTAGCGGACTGGGCCGCTCAGGCGAGGAGACTAGCGGACTGGGCCGCTCAGGCGAGGAGACTAGCGGACTGGGCCGCTCAGGCGAGGAGACTAGCGGACTGGGCCGCTCAGGAGAGGAGACTAGCGGACTGGGCCGCTCAGGCGAGGAGACTAGCGGACTGGGCCGCTCAGGAGAGGAGACTAGCGGACTGGGCCGCTCAGGCGAGGAGACTAGCGGACTGGGCCGCTCAGGCGAGGAGACTAGCGGACTGGGCCGCTCAGGCGAGGAGACTAGCGGACTGGGCCGCTCAGGCGAGGAGACTAGCGGACTGGGCCGCTCAGGCGAGGAGACTAGCGGACTGGGCCGCTCAGGCGAGGAGACTAGCGGACTGGGCCGCTCAGGAGAGGAGACTAGCGGACTGGGCCGCTCAGGCGAGGAGACTAGCGGACTGGGCCGCTCAGGCGAGGAGACTAGCGGACTGGGCCGCTCAGGCGAGGAGACTAGCGGACTGGGCCGCTCAGGAGAGGAGACTAGCGGACTGGGCCGCTCAGGCGAGGAGACTAGCGGACTGGGCCGCTCAGGCGAGGAGACTAGCGGACTGGGCCGCTCAGGAGAGGAGACTAGCGGACTGGGCCGCTCAGGAGAGGAGACTAGCGGACTGGGCCGCTCAGGCGAGGAGACTAGCGGACTGGGCCGCTCAGGAGAGGAGACTAGCTGGCTCGGCAACTTGAGAGGAGGCAGGGAGCAGGACGGGACTGTAGGCGTGGAACGAAACGGGCCCGGAGGCCCGGGACCGGACGGGGCCATAGGCATGGACCGGGGAGTGACAGGAGGCATGGACCGGGGAGTGACAGGAGGCATGGACCGGGGAGTGACAGGAGGCATGGACCGGGGAGGGACAGGAGGCATGGACCGGGGAGGGACAGGAGGCATGGACCGGGGAGGGACAGGAGGCATGGACCGGGGAGGGACAGGAGGCATGGACCGGGGAGGAACAGGAGGCATGGACCGGGGAGGGACAGGAGGCATGGACCGGGGAGTGACAGTAGGCATGGACCGGGGAGTGACAGTAGGCATGGACCGGGGAGTGACAGGAGGCATGGACCGGGGAGTGACAGGAGGCATGGACCGGGGAGTGACAGGAGGCATGGACCGGGGAGTGACAGGAGGCATGGACAGGGGAGTGACAGGAGGCATGGACCGGGGAGTGACAGGAGGCATGGACCGGGGAGGGACAGGAGGCATGGACCGGGAAGGGACAGGAGGAATGGACCGGGAAGGGACAGGAGGCATGGACCGGGGAGGGACAAGAGGCATGGACCGGGGAGGAACAGGAGGCATGGACCGGGGAGGAACAGGAGGCATGGACCGGGGAGAGACAGGAGGCATGGACCGGGGAGGGACAGTAGGCATGGACCGGGGAGGGACAGGAGGCATGGACTGGGGAGGGACAGGAGGCATGGACCGGGGCGGAACCAGAGAGCTGGGACGGAACTGGAAAGGAGAGCTGTGACGGAACGGAACAGGAGAGTTGGGACGGGACGGAACAGGAGATCTGGGACGGGACGGGACAGGGGAGCTGGGACGGCACGGGACAGGGGAGCTGGGACAGAACGGGACAGGGGAGCTGGGACAGAACGGGACAGGGGAGCTGGGACGGAACGGGACAGGGGAGCTGGGACGGAACGGGACAGGGGAGCTGGGATAGACCGGAACAGGGGGGCTGGGACAGAACGAAACAGGGGGGCTGGGACGGAACGGAACCGGAGTTCTGGGATAGACCGGGACAGGGGAGCTGGGACTGAACGGGACAGGGGAGCTGGGACGGGACAGGGGAGCTGGGACGGAACGGGACAGGGGAGCTGGGACGGAACGGGACAGGGGAGCTGGGACGGGACGGAACAGGAGATCTGGGACGGGACGGGACAGGGGAGCTGGGACGGAACGGGACAGGGGAGCTGGGACGGAACGGGACAGGGGAGCTGGGACGGGACGGAACAGGAGATCTGGGACGGGACGGGACAGGAGAGCTTGGACGGAACGGAACAGGGGAGCAGGGAAAGGACGGAACAGGAGAGCTGGGACGGGACGATGAGATGATGGATCCTCCGTCAATGGATGGCCGAGCCCGTTGACGGAGCCGGGAACCATGACCCCACTGCTTACTCCTGGGGCCATAGCCCCGTGGGCAGCGGGCAAGGCGGGTACCATCAAAGGTAGCAGGTGGTGGGTTGTAGCTAGGCTCGGAGTCGTGCTGA
Organism: Ilyophis sp. 1 JC-2022; assembly: GCA_022702515.1. Taxonomy (NCBI): domain Eukaryota; kingdom Metazoa; phylum Chordata; class Actinopteri; order Anguilliformes; family Synaphobranchidae; genus Ilyophis; species Ilyophis sp. 1 JC-2022. Next base: position 59,786,076 of record CM040397.1, on the reverse strand, counting down.
TCGAGGGAAATAACTCCGAGCCTAATGGAGTGGGAGCTGGGTAGAGGAGTCCGGGGTGATGGGTAGTGGTCGGCATGTCGGCGGGCGAACTCAGGGTTTTGGCCCCAGATCCCCATGAGGTATTCCTCATAGGAATCTGAGCCGAAGGGGTCAATCTCCATGGGGAAGGGGAGGCCTGCTGGGTCCCAGATGGCGAGATCGTACTGTTATGATCGGTGGAGAATAGGGACCCAATAGCAGGCAGGGGTACAAAAAACCGATGTTTAATGTCAGTACGGTACAAAATCAGGATCCAAAAGAGTAGTGCACAGGCAGGGGTCAAAAACAGAAGGGCTTGGCAGAGGTACAATAACGGCAGGCAGAGAAGGGTAGCGAGAACACAGACCGAAGTCGAAAACACGGAATCCAGACTAGAAAAACAAAACACTGACAATCAAAACAAATAACTAAATAAACTAGAAAACAACAAGAAACAAAACTCAGAAACAAACAGGTCCTAAGACAAACGAACGCAAAACTAAACCAGGGAAAAACAAACGCAAAACACTTACTCGGAAAGGCACTAGGGAACTCGGAAACTGGAAACAGGGAACAGGTAGATAGCAGCGAAGGAAGGGAACAACAAATGACGATCTCGCACAGAGCAACTAGAACACTGGGCTTAAATGTGATGTAGACAGGTGCAAACAATTAGCTCGATTAGAAGTAGGAAATGGAAAACATCTTGACACGTAACAAGGCAATTAGTAAATCGTTAGTAATATCCTATCCTAGCCCTGACGTTAGTAATTTAGTAAAAACGACAAATGACAAGAAACGTAAGGAAACATTAAACAGCTGTGGAAACGTGATGGGAATTAACTTGTTAGTTTGTGTTAGTAATAATTCTATTAAGCCCTAACGTTAGTAGATTAGTTAATCACACCCGTGTTTAGTCAGTTAGTAATATTCACAAGTCCTATATAATCGTTAGTAGTGCCGGGTATTACAAACGAAGCGTACAGGAACGAAAGTAAACTCCGTGAACGGAGGCGAGAGAAAACAGCGCAGAATTGCCAGGCGGCGGAACACATGAAAAAGTGTATGTATAGAACCACAAATCAGAACAATACACAGAAGGGTACGTAACAAAACCCACACGACTAGAACATAACATGGAGGATGGATTAAGCTCCTTTTCCATGTCTCCCCCTTCTTCTTTCCTCTTTCAGCAGCCTGAACACCCACCATATGGCCATCATGCTGCACAACTCTGCTTCTCAATCAGCAAATAAATTAATTACTGCTTTGATAAATCATTTCAGAAAGGGATACAGTATTTACTTGGCTCCCTCAAGTCAATAAGTGCTTTCTGTGATACTGCACCAGCCTCTCGTGTGTGCTGCATGAAAGATGTAACGTGTCCATTAGATTCTTTGACAAGAGTGGCTAATTAAAAGGGAAGCTCATTAAGGCTATGCTTCAGGGAGATGGAACAGTATGTATGGCAATCTGACGAAGGACTGTGGAAATTCACCCCTTGCCATTTTGTCTGTGCCAACTGAAACCACACCCAAATACGTTGTAGACACTGTAACCTAAATTGGGTGACAACAGAGAAGGTCTTGACTTTCTGTGCAAAAGCCCTGGACGTACACATAGCACTCCTAACATCATCCTCCAAGAAAGACTGAAGTACATTCTGTCTTAACAATAAAATGCTATTTTAAAGGGGTGACCACCTCACTGAAAAATTTGTAGAAAAATAGCTCTCCTCCTGATTAAAATGAGCTTTCAACCAACTTTCTGCCTGTAGTGAAAGCAGAGAAACTACTGGGCATATACACTGCTTTACTGTGAACTACAATGGCCATGAGCGCTTACAGTTTATGGGCGGTGCCATTGGAAGCGGGAAGGAAAGCACACATCGAACAAGAAAGTTGTTTACTGTTGTTGCCTGCTATAGCGTCCCTCGCTGCAATGCTCTGGTGAAGGGGAGGGTGTAAAGAATGTACGGATATAAACCCTTTGGTGGCACATTTAGTCAGTTCTCATCTATTTAGGGGGTGCCCTGTTCATGGTCATGGATCATAATGTAGTTGGCATGGTTCCTTACCGGGTGATTCAAGGAAGACCGGATTTGTATCATTTGTCCACTCTGTGACAGCACTCGAGTCCCGTTTGGTTTAGTTTGCCAAAACATCTTTAGGAAACATTGTATCAATATAACATTCTGACATTATCATAAAATGGCAATGACAGCTAGCTTGATCTACGATGTGTCCCTACTCAGAAGTGACAGACGCAGCACTGTTTCCTCCATCGCTGGCTCCGCCTACGTACCTATGTAAATTGCACGACCACTTGACGCCACTGTCGTTTTTCAAAAAGGAAGTGATTGAGGTGTACGTCATTTAGACATATACCACTACCAAATTTGTAACTTTAGCTGTCAATATTCCATTCACATATTGTTTTGGCCAGTGACAAAGAAACTTAGTTGCGCCTTGATCTGTAAGATAAGGTTAAAGTTGTTTTTCGGTGGAACTAACCTTTAATGCCTAGAAAGTGTTGGATGCACTAAAAACTCTATAGTGCACAAAATTTGATTGCAGCTCGAGGTGTGTTTACACTGCCTGTTCATAAATGCACTGTGATTCAGAAAATTATACTGTTGCTTCCTTAAAATTGTGTTCAATAAGAAAGAATTTTATCAAACATATTAAATTCCTGCTTATGAATGGTTACTAAAGATAATATACTATGATAATGAAGCCACAATAAATGTTTCAGGAAGGGTCTACAAGTATCTTTCAGCTTGGTAATATGTACTCTAACAAAATGTTAATAGATTATGTAGCCGGGCTGAGCGTGCGAGTTTGCATGCTCCCGACCACACTGCGTTGTGTTCTGGTGCGGAATTGAAACACGGGACAACTCCTTCTTAGCCTCGGGTTTATTCTGAGTCAATAAAGAGCAAAGTGGCTCTCTGGTTATCTTCACAACATCTTCACAAAGCATTCCTCTCTCAGTCAAGTTCAGTACAGACTGACGAGAGTAGTGATGTGCAGTTCGTGTACGAATCTGTATTTTTGAACGACTCTTTATGCTGAGTCATCTGAGTCGACTCGCCAGTTTGAGGGAATCGTGCTTACCCACGGCTCTGGCTCTGCCTGCTTTCTACTACAGCCAGGAGACACTCCCCCGAGATACTCAGCAGTTGTTCATGCGCGGCGCGCAGTTTCTGATTGCGAAGTTAGAACCTACGTAAGAATACAATTTAATTTGATCTAACAATGTTGCACACACTTTTGTGAAGTTAATAATCACCCCAGCTCATTCTAAAGTTATTATGACTACTAATGGTTAAAAGAAAGATACGTAGCTACAGTAGCTATAATACCCAACTGATCAGCACAAAATCAACTCGACTCAATTTAAGAGCCAGACAGAGCCGGAACCAGAGCCGTGACACATCATATGCACATCATATTTCTGGTGAAATAAAATAAGTACATAAAAAATAAGGATATGAAAATAGTCATTTTCTCATCTGTTACAATTATACCCATTTCTTCATGTGACAAATACCACAAAGGGATCCATACTATGCAGTCGGGATCCACCAACACTGTGCTTATGTACTCTACTCTTACTCTAACTCCGATACCCAGACCCGATACCGACATGTCACGTAGCGTCGATTTGAAGTAAAAAAAGTAATAGAAAAAAATTTCAGCGGTTTTGAAGTACTTTACGATAACAATAAAAGCATTGGCATACTGGCATCATTATGTGCAGTGATGCATTATTTGCATCACTGCACATCCTACACAATGATTCTGAGCTTTTTTGTGCATTTTGTGCTTATAAACCAGAGACATCCCATACATAGGCTTACGCATCATCTCTGCACTTGATGAACAGAATGAACTTCACGCACCATTCTGCCTGTGTCTTAAAACACAACATAAAAGACAATGATAACAACAAAACAATGAAAAAGGTAGAAGAGCTAGTTGATTACATCTTAATTTCTTCTGAGTATGGGGTGGGAGATATATTGCGCATGTATTTCTTGAGATGTATTTCTTGTACACAATATAATTTTGCCATATCATATGTGCCGTGATATCATACAGAAATTACCTACCATTAGCCCTCCCACCCCCATTAGCAGTGATTTTAACGCCCGTGAACTGCCGCCTGAGGTAACACATTATCTACAAGTTATTTGATAAACAACACACAAGAAATGAGTGAGGAAAGACAATACGAAATTGAGGCTTTGTCCACCATTTCCTCAGTAAAAGAATAATAAATTCTACGAACAGGTTTGTCATCAGTGATTTGGAAATGGAAACCGTTTTAGAAGACATGATGCACAATGGAGCACCGTTCTGTGCAAAATATGTCAGAGGAATGTTGCAGCAAATGAAATTTCAACTGCAAAGGCACTTCAAATAAGTGTCACATATTTTGCGGCCTCCCTCAGTGGAAGGGAATGAGCATGCGGTTCCTGAATTGGGGAATAGGATAATGACAACTCGTGATTGAATGTTTGATTGGAGATTTAGGTACTCATTGGGGAATTGAGTAATTTGGCAAAATCAGCATGGGAATGCATGGGGCTCGGTCCCAGAAGGCTTTATAATCAGCGCACCTGGGGTGAAATGAGAGAGCGGACGAGAGGCGAGTAAGGAGGTTGGTTTTCCTCCAGGCTCCCGAGTGTATAGCGGTGTTTGTGTTTTTCTTTTGGTTTTCAGTTGGTTTGGTTATTTGTATTGTTGTATGTGATGTGTTTTGTGTGTGGCGAACTTACCTGATTGTGGACGAACGGCTGCGGAGGTCTGGAGTTGGCAGCAGCTGTGGAAGCAAGCAGAAGCAAAGACGCCGTTCCTTCCGGGATTGGCGAGCAGCAATGCCAGCAAGTGTTTCCTCTTTTCCCCTGCCTAGAGTCTGGTGTCCCATGGAGATGCCGGCCAGTGTGACGAGGGTGGTGATCCGCAGCAGAGGGACTGTGACCTGGGATTTGCCTGAGTCGGGGACAGCTAGATACCCCATTTGGCGACCACCTCAAGGGGTGGAGAAGCAATGTGTGTGTGTGTGTGTGTATAATCCACTGGATGGTTCTCTTCATACTCCTCATGCTCATAGTAATCAAAACATTATTATTCGAGAACTTGGTTGATGTTTCACATGGCGTGGATGGAAAGCTCAACAATATGGTACACAGTACCAAAGATCTCTGACAGTACGTACACAGGTATCCAGGTGCGTGCGCAGTCTGCGCATGTTTTTGTTTATGTGTTATGATGCAGCGGCGCGGGTGTATATAATGGTACATAGCGCGCTAGCTTGCTATGACTAGCTACACGCACAGAAATCCGTGCTGCATTTCAGCGGCATGGAAATCCCTTATTCGAGACCTGACTCGACTGGACAACTAGACAACATTTAGTCTTTTATCCACACTGACTGGCGAAAATAGTCACTCTGACTGAACGACAATAAAACTAAAACAACAACAGCTAGCTTGCTGTACAGTTCAGTGGATGCCATGTATCAGAAATGAAAGTATATTTAGTATGTCTATTTTACTGACTCGTACATTACAGAATGGGTATATTTTTGAGAACTAGACGAACTTTGCGAAGCCGTGTTTTCCGCAAGTTCATGGCAATGACAAATTGACAATGACAATGATATTTTATTTCTCAAGTAACCCACGAAGGATATAGGAGAAAATTTAAATTCTATAATGTTAAAAAAGGCTTAGTGTAATAATCAAATTGAATTGGAATAAATAATTCCCCCCCCCCCCAAAAAAACTACTTACGACATGTTTTCGTAAGCCCGCACGTACGCACTTAATTAGTTTACGTATGCACATGTTTTGCCTTTGGCGCGGTACCACATGTTTCTTGCAAGGTGATGTTCCGGCCCTTTTTGCATCCAATAAAACAGACAGAATTGTATAATTCTGTAAATTGAGATGGCATTGTAAATGTAATTTGGCTTGATCAATACGAGTGCGTAAAAATATCAGACACCAAAGAAAATAAGAGAAATAATGAAAAAGCCAGAATGCGAGAAGAGGATACAAAATATCATTCTCTAACGATGATCGCAAACTTTACTTATGAGTTAGTTATGCTCCTAGGCGTGTTTCATAAGGCTGCACTGTAACGTTTGCGTTGGTTTCTGTATTATCAGAACAGTTTCAACTGTCACCATTCTCCCCTATCTCATTTAGCCTATACATTTACATGGAAGAAAGACAAGATCTTTAACGTTACCTGAGCATTTTCTGGAGGCAAGCTGGCTCCTCTTATTAGCTGAAGATGACAAAGATTATCATTTAGCTAATTTAGGTTAGTTATTCGCTTTCCAAATCTACTCATCTGTGCATGACCAAGAAGGAAATCATTGTCAGATATTAGTCTACCACCAATCAAAACACTGTAGTTTTACACTTGTAGTTAGTTATACTACTTATAGGCTCCAGTCCACACACTCCACAAATCTGTGGAATAGTTGATAATTTCCGAAGACTGATCACAAAATGGAGAGCTTATGTGAACACATTTTATATAGATTTTTAAACGATAGTAGCTTAAATTAGTTTTTAAAAAATTACGTTTACATTTAATACTTTTAAATTCTGTCTGCCAGCATGCGCTGACTGAATGAAAAACGCATGACGTGATGCTGTCTTGCTAAGCATGTCATGGTTCGTGGGGTTTTGTTTTCTTTTCCGCTGCGATTCTCGTCCTGTTTCCAGATTGAGAATCTATCAATTTTTTTTCCACGTTTCAGTCCAGGGTTTTGTTTCCCGTGCTCCCTGGTGCTTCTTTGTCATTCATTTGTACATAGAGCCAGCCTGCGTCTCACTGGCTGGGGCATCGCTTCCACCACGGAGTTGGTGGAACATGTTTGTCATCAGCGGGTTTCCCTCTGGATCCCGTTCTGTTTCTTGCTTTCAGCGTTTCAGCTGCTTTTGCAGGTAGGTGGCTGGATTCTCAGTGTCCCCCAGCATCTCCCCTTTTAGTGATTTAGGGTCGATTTTGGTGGGGTATTCCATTCTTAGGGTCTGCCACATTGCGGGTGGAATTGGTCAAAAGTATGTCTGGCAGATGACTGACCAGGCCCTGTAGATCCTGTGATCCCCAAGGCACATAGTGTCCTGTTGTTCCTTTTATCAGAATGAGGAGTTGCTTACTATACCAGTCTGGTGTTTTCAGTGTCTCCCCTTTTCTTGATCCTCTTCCATCTATTTCTCTATTATTCTTCCTAGCGCTACTTTCTCGTCCCCTGAAACTGCTTGCCTGTTCTCTAGGGGCACTATGAGTAAGTCCGTCAAATTGTTGGTTCAATTCCTGTTCCTGTTTTAGTCTTTCAACCTCTTCCTCTATTTCCTTTTTTGGTAATCCCCTCAAAGCTTCCTGCAGTTCTCCATAACAATTTAGTCTGCTCATCCCTTTCTTTCTTTTCTCGGGTTGTTCCCGAAGATTTTTCCTCTCTTAGTCTATCTCAAATTCTCCTGCTACGTGCATTGTCCCCGTTACCATCGGGTATTGTCCATATGGTGGGGGATTTTCAACCATATCCGCTCCCTTTCTATCCAACTCTTTCATATCTCTTTTCAACATTTTTCTTGCCTGTTTCACACTTCTCAAATATTTCTCTCCCTCTGCTTTAAACATTTTTAGTATCTCTCTCTTATCCTGTCTCTTCTTTCCCCGAGTTATTTGCTTTATGATTTTTTTTATCAGCGTTTCCATTTCTTCACACAATGCGACATAAAATGCTCAATCTTTTGGCCATTTAGTGCTCATTTCTTTAGCCTGTATTTTTTGAACTGCCCGTTGCCAACCTCAAGTTCGATTCATTTTCCTTATTTTGAGCAGTTTTTCTCAGCGCCAATTCTTTCACTGTATGCTATATACTAAAAAAAAATATATATTTCAGGGTCTTTTGTCTACTTCCCTGTTTTTACAGCTTCATATTATATTTTACTTTATAGGACTAGATTTCTCGTATCTTCCGGGGTAATTTTTTCCGCCCCCTTACTTTTTTAAATTAAGAACAGATGTTCTTTTCCCACCTGCTTTAAAAATGCTTTTATACAAACTGTTCTCACTCAAGAGTATGAAAACACATGACACCAACCACATTTATACACGCAATATTATGGTTATTTACACAATGTGAGACTGGTTCTGACTGGGATGGGTCATATCATATGTTTCACGTATTTTGTAACATAAATATCCGATTACACAAATGATCATATAAACGTCATACATCTCTACCAAGCATTTCAGAATACAGTATGATCACGCTATTGGAATCGTAAGATGATTGGCAGGACAATAACCACCTTTTCCTTTGTAATGCTACCATGATTGCCACTGTTTTTACTCTTGTTTTCCTTATTTCCAGACCAATTGACAACTGGTAGCAATCTTGCAATCAAACGTAGTTGCTCAATCATGCGTTCACACTTTTTTATTTTATTTGTCTGGTTTACTCATTCACACTCTCCCCCTTGGTGTGAGACTGGCCGCGTCCGTCTCTGCCAGTTCACACTTAAGTGAATGTTTTTCACACTCTCATTCATATGGTCTTACACGCCTCTTGGGTGACCTGCAAATTCAGCCATTCCTCTGATGCACTTCTCACTATACAGAAAAACCAGTATTATACAGGATTTTTGCCTGACCTATTCAGCCCTCTATCGATTCACTTCCAACAACACAATAGAGCAGTATCTGTAGGACTTTTCACGTGACCTACTTAGAGCTTTTTCTATATATTATTTTGAACCCTCGAGGCCCATTCATATTTACACAAATTTTGCATGTGCTTTTCAAAAACCAAAAGCTCAGTCTCAAAAAAAATTTTTAGTTCTTAATTTGGAGAGACTTACTTGGTGTCCTACGGTTAGACCCTTTATAGTCTAGCGGGATTTCTGAAAAAAGGCGTCCTATAAGGCTCTACGAGCATTTTTGGGTAAAAGTTGGGAACCAGACTTTTTTACATAATTCAAGTATGCTGAATCCGATAAACCTGGTTCCCAAGCGAAATGTACAGTTTTTTACCTTCTAATTTGCATAACAAAATGGCCACCGAATTTCCATTTTTCTCCATTAACTCTGTAACCATGAAAGCAAAAATGACAAAGAAAGTGTCTATACCTATGTTTTGAGGGTCAGATAATGTGATTAAGACATTTTTAAAGTAATCAGTAGTAATCCTACTCTTAGAATATGCAAATTAGCGGCCGCCATTACAGAAAAAATCTTTTTTCTCCAATATCTCTGTAACTAGTCAAGCAAACATGAGAAATGAGTGTCTATACCTATGTTTTGAGAGTCTGAGCATGTGATCAGTGATAAGCCAGATGCTTCATTATGCAAATTAGCTACCAATTAATTACACAACAATCCATGTAACAATGCTCAATGCACAGGTTCCCAACGTTACCCCAAAATACTCCTTGATGCTTATTCAGGCATGACAGGGCAATATGTTATGTCAATCCCTCCCAATGGCCATTGAACCACACAAGAACTATTGAGGTCATGGTTTTGAAGGAAGGATTTTTTAATTCATGGATAAAAAATAAACAGTACCATGAAAGAGAGTTGGTTGTAGTCTATATGCGGTTTATATTTTGAGACACATTTGTAATGGTAAACAGTTCAATGAATACAAATAAACAGAGCTCTGAGTTCAAAACAAGTGTTACTGACTCAGAACTGAAATTATGACTTAGAATTGGGGAAAAAATTAAAAAGTCTCACTCACAAAATGCCTCATCCAAACATGCACACACAGACACCCTTCGCACACACCTTTCGACTCCCTGACTCATCAGCATAATTGTCTTATGTTATTGTCTGTTACTGTCTGTATGTCTGTTTTATCTCCTGTGTCACTATTGTTATTGTCATATTATTTCACCAATAAATAAAAAAAACCCAGTTGAGTCAAATCAGTGGTTGTCTTTGACGACCTAACCTCAAGTTCCTCTCTGAATCCCCCAGCAACTACAATCTCCTTATCATCAGGTGCCTGAGAACATTGTTCCTCAGACAGTAAATGTGCAAGATCAACTTTATTATCAGGGAGCGACAGAAAGTTTGTCCAATTTTTTGGAAGAGGCACATCATGACCCTCAACAAGTCGTCTGATTGGTCGAGCTGCTTTTGTGCGTCGTGTCCTGGTAGCATCCTTGATTGTCTCTTCTCTATATCTGTCGAACACAACGTCTATCCGTTGGTAGTTAGAACCTGCCTTCAGTACTGCTCTTACATATGTGTCAGCAAATCCCCAAAGGTCACTGCATTGTCAGGCTTTCCCAGAGCAACCACCAGTGCTTGTCCATCAATAATGAGGCAAGACGATGAGTCTGTGAGATCTGCAGCATGTTTCAGGAATCGCCTGATAACCATTAGACAGTGCTGCCACTGTCTGCATGTGGTGCAGTTCCAAAATGCGGGGATTGTTCATAGAGATACCGTAAATGTTGATACTGCAGTGCAGTGTCTTGAAAAAAATTGGTAAACTCTAATAAGCAAAATAAAAAGATGCGTAAACACTAATATAGAGGTACGTAAACAGCGTTTACGTGCGTTTTTCTGTAATGGCGGCCGCTAATTTGCATATTTTAAAAGTAGGATTACCACTGATTACTTTAAACATGTCTTAATCACATTATCTGACCCTCAAAACATAGGTATAGACACTTTCTTTGTCATTTTTGCTTTCCTGGTAACAGAGTTATTGGAGAAAATTGGAAATTGGGTGGCCATTTTGTTATGCAAATTAGAAAGTCAAAAACTCTACATTTCGCTTGGGAACCAGGTTTATTGGATTCAGCATACCTGAATTATGCTAAAAAGTCTGGTTCCCAACTTTTACCCAAAAATGCTCGTAGAAGTCACATTTTTCAGGAATCCCACTAGACTATTATGCTTTAAACCTGACTCCCGATCAAGGTTGCATCTATCCCTGATCAAGGCGGGCAATATACGTCTGGAGATGAGATGCAGAAACCCACTACACAGAACTGTTAATTTAATTGTTTCCGCGTGCTTCGACAATATCATTGAAGTGAACCAGAGGAGGAACATGCTGTATGATTATTATTAATCATGAACACCAGATAACTAACGGCTATTTTGAGTAACAATCCTGACACAGTAAATTACTTTTATGGGGTTGTGGCCTGCGATGAGCTACCGAATAATAAACTAAATCATTTACCCGTATTGTACATTGTGAATACACACCCTCGAAATAAGCCTGGAGAACACTGGTTAGCATTGTACAGTTGAAGTCGGAAGTTTACATACACTTAAGTTGAAGTCATTAAAACTCATTTTTAACCACTCCACAGATTTCATCTTAGCAAACTTTAGTGTTGGCAAGTCAGTTAGGACATCTACTTTGTGCATGACACAAGTAAAAACTATTGTTTACAGACAGTCTATTTCACTTTTAATTCACTATCACAATTCCAGTGAGTCTAAAGTTTAAATACACTAAGTTGACTGTGGCCTTTAAATTTGTCATATTTGGTTGCATATCATTTGCATGCCATGACGTCCTGATGTCTGTGACCCAACAACATCAAAAGGCTCTTGATATCTTATTTTCTGGTACTCTTACAAGCGATATTATAACGTCTCTGCATTTAAATGGATCTCTATGGGAATTGGGGGGTGGGACTAGATTTAGCTGTAAATTATGCTGGAACAGTATGGAATATGTGGTTGTTAAAATGGCTCATCAAGAGTCTGAGGTATCAAACAAGCCTCAAACCATCACACTGCTGCCAGATATGCAGTAGATATGAATGTATCACTTTAAGAGTTGTTTGTTTAAAAAACAGGGTTGTTCATTAAAAGTCATGGCATGCAAAAGATATCTGACCAAATATGAAAAATTTAAAATTTAAAGGCACAGTCAACTTGTGTCTCACTGGAATTGTCATATAATTAATTAAAAGTGAAATAATCTGTCTGTAAACAATTGTTGGTAAAATTACTTGTGTCATGCACAAAGTCCTAATTGACTTGCCAACACTATAGTTTGCTAACATGAAATCTGTGGAGTAGTTAAAAATGAGTTTTAATGACTTCAAACTAAGTGTATGTAAAGGAGATAAATTCCTCCCTCTCAAACATTTGAATGTCCGAAAAACAAACCTTATTCTGAACACCCAAGCGTACGGAACATTGTAAATGTTCAGCTTCACAGTTTGTGAATGTCAGATTTAAAAGATGTGTCAAACACGTTGCAAAACAGAGGTTGTTGCCGCTGTTGCAGCTAACAATTAAATGTTTTCGCTTTTTGCAAATGATTTTGCTCTTGAGACATGTGGATAATTTTCGCTGGTCTCCACTGCCATTAGGGTTCTGAATAATGTGGGCCACAAGCATCAGAGTTTCATCCGACAGGATATCAAAATAGCTTTGAACCAACTTTTCAATCATGCTCAAAAAAACCTCAAAATCTATTTCATCACTGCTTAGCTGTACAGTTAAACCCTGAGACAGAGAATCACCCCTTAATTCTAACTGTACGACATCGCTGGGGTTTGACAGCTCACAAACTTTAGCCAGTAGATGTTCTAACGTGTTTAAGACATACACATAAAACTCTGTGTAGTTGACAACATCGTACAAAGATGCAAAGTTAAACAAATTTCTGTACTGTTGAATGCTGGCCAGCGTATCATCTGAATGTCTGCGTTATTAATCACCCCACCATTTTGGTTGACTTCTGGAAGTCCATGCATGTTGTTATCTACAGGGTTTTGGGACATCTCTAGTTCTGTAAGGTCATGCGTGTTATTTTCTACAGTGCTTGGGCTCATATCTGTTTCAATACGACAAGCGAGTTCACGGTTTACAGAGTCCAGCGCTCTTAATAAACCCGCAAAAACATCATGCTCTACAGCTTCATTACTTGGTTCATGTGTGTTAAGAGCCTTGATTAACATCCTCAACAAGCTCTACGAGATGCGGGTTAACATTCTCAATCTAATTAGTTTCCGTTGCAGGACTTTTGCTCTGGCCCTCTGAACACGAACATATACAAGGTATTTTAGGAGCCATTTTTACTTTAATAGTCTGTCTACAATGTTCACAATTTGAACCAATATACCTAAGAGCCAATCGTTCTGGTTCGTCTGGTCTGAGACAGTCGTAGGAATATTCTGAATCTTGTTAAATACTCTAAGATTTGTGCTACTGTCTGAAAATGTTGATATGTAAATTTTACAATATCGTGTATCGTATCGTATCGTTTCGTGAGTTGAGTGTATCGTCACTTTTGATGTTGTTGGGTCAAAGACATCAGGAAGTCATGGCATGCATATGGATATGTGACCAAATATAAAACAAAATTATTACTTTATTCTATATATAAATGTAGGGGTGTCAATAATTGTGGCACACATGATTTTGTTAAAAATAAGTATTTCTTGATGAGGGATTTTTTTTTTCTCATAATAAATTTACTTCAATTAAAGGATGGATTTTTCTCATTTCTTCAGTGTGAGATTAAGCTAATTCACCAATTTTTTATAACCCTTTTTACTCATCTTTACCAGGGGTGCCAATAATAGTGGAGGGCACAGGTATATACAGTCATGCCGGAAAGTCTGAATACCCCTTTCACCTTCTCCACGTTTTATTACATTACAGACATATTCTACAATAGATTGAGTTCATTTTGTCTAAAAATTCTATACAAAATAGCCCATAATGACAAAGTGAAAACATGTTTTTAGAAATTTTTGCAAATGTATTAAAAATCGAAAACTGAAATCTCTCATTTACATAAGTATTCATACCCTTTGCTTTAACACATTTTTAAAGTATCATATTTAATATTTGGTCGCATATCCTTTGCATGCTGTTACTTCCTGAAGTCTGTGACCAATCAAAATCAAAAGACTCGATATCTTATTTCCAGGTACTGTTACAAGCAATACTATAACCTCTCTGCATTTGAACTGATCTCTATGAGAATTGGGGGGTGAGACTAGATTCAGCTGTAAATTACACTGGTATGGTATGGAACACATGACTGGTGAAATGGCTGTACGTCATCAAGGGTCTAAGGTATCAAACGAGCCCCAAACCATCACTCTGCGGCCAGATATGGAGTAGATGTGGATGGATCCCTTTAAGGGTTGTTTCTCCTGACTTTTTCCCCCATAGAGTTCTATAGGAAAATGAGTCAGGAGAAATAACCCTTGCAGTGATCCATCCACATCCGATAGCTCAGACTCTTGATGACTTACAGCCATTTAGCCAGCCATGTGTTCCATACTGTACCAGTGTAATTTACAGCTGAATGTGTAGTGACACCTGCTGGTAAAATTTAGCATCTTTAGAGCAACTAAATCATTACAAATTCCACCCCAGGTTCAAAATAACGAAGTTGCCGCGAGCTAGCAACAAGTGACCCTTTGTCTTCTGTCTCGGACCGACTCTGACTAAAGAAGGTGTAGAAAGGGCGTCAAAACCGTCACAGTCTGAATCCCCGTCTGTAGTGGGGACCCGTGCTGGGGAGCCATTTCCACATTCTTGCGGTCACCCAGCATTTCAGTCACTGCCGCGCGTAGCTGTGTAACTTCACCAGTACACTTGTACACTGTGTTGAATGAGGTTTCGAGTAATTAATCTATTTGCGGTACAATTGGCTGCAAAGGCAGGGCAAGGCTGGAAAGGCAGGGTACACAGGACGGGTACACAGGAACGAGGAGCAGGCAGGAATTCAAAAATGCTGGAAAGACTTAACACGAGCGCAAGGCACAAGACAAAGAAACAGGGGAGTTTATAGGCCAGATTACTAACGAGACAACGAGGAACAAGTAAAATTAAACAGCATGAGGAAACACATATCAGGTGCGGGAAGTGGAGACATGAAATGGGGAAAAGGGAAAACACGGAACGGAATACACATAGAAACAGAAAACCAGGAAATCAAGACACAGAGGCACGGGACGTGACACCAAAGTTAACTTTAAAACAGTGATGACACGATTTGACCGGAACTACTTGTCATAGGTGTGCGGTTAAAGGTTTTTCAGCAGTTTAACATAAAAACACAGTTGCATTCTTTAATTAATCATTTGCATTTTGAAGGTTTTGAAATGTTTCTGTGAGAGTAGGCTTGGGCCACTGTGGCTGAAACTCCAGGGACACTTTTTAGACCCAGTCCGTCCCTGCTAGGGCATGGCAGAAAAAGGATTTGGAAACAGAGTTGCTGTGGCCATCTTGCAAGAAACTCAGTCCTCACTAATGTAAAATCACAACTGATAGAGGACAATGCAAATAAATGAGTAAGGAAAAGGACATAAATGAATAGGTAAAGGAAGATACGTTGCTGAGATTAACATATGCATGAATTGCATTTAGCATATTCTTGGACTTTGTTTTCCAGTGTCCCTCCACACCTGAGCTCCCTTTCCAATAAAATCAGCATGGGCCAGTTGTTCAAAGGTAATCTGATCGGATTTTGGTGATCGGATTGGATCAAATCTTGAAAATGGGTTGTTCAAAAGGGAAAGAAGGATTCTGAAATCGGATTAGATCACGTAATCCAATCCTAGTTTAAATCTGGATCAAACCTTCAGTTTGTGTTGTTCAAAACTTTCCTGTGGGATTTGGATAACTTTGATCCAAAAAAACAGGATTATCCTGATCCCAACAGGGGGTAGGATTTCAGGGTGGATTTCAGGGAGAAAATGTAGTAAAACTTTAAAATTGGTCAAATAATACAACATTTGTATCATTTAGTGTATATACTTTTATTTATATTTTGCACTTGACTTGTGTAACTGTTACAGTGATAAAGTAGATAAAGTAGACAGACTACCAATTAAGCCTTTCAGTATAGTAAAGTAAAAATAAAATAAAAATGATCCCCCAAACAGATTCCAATAACAAACAAAAATAATATATTACATTTTTCTGTCATCATCACTGTATATTCATTTCAAAGAAACAATCATCAGAGATGAACCTGTCAAAAATAATTTCTAACAATTGCATCCCTTACTACACGTCCAGTCAGTCCCTCATTCTGACTGAACGGTAGAGGTTGGTCTGGTTCTTCATCAGGCTCAGGTGCATCATCAACATTATCACAGAGAGGGACATTGCGCCTTATTTGTTGTGGCTCAGGGGTCATAAAATAAATTATAAATGGAAGTGGATGTTTATGTTATTTTTGTATTTTGTCTCAAAATAAGAAACACTTAAAATGACCATGTTGGCTCTTCTACCTGTTCTTCTTTACATAGCTGGTAGTCCACATTGTGATATGTTGTCCCATTTAGAGTACTAGTAATCCGGATTTGGTAATCTTGAAAACTGTGTATCTGGATCAGGATGATCCAATCCAATGTTGCTTTGAAAAACCGGCATGAAACTAAGACGGATTACCTGATCCTGGATAGCATAAAATGGGATTTCCAAATCCGGATAATTTTGATCCAGATTAAATTTTTTGAACAACTGGCCCCATGTGATTATCATTTCCTTAACAGGACAAAATAACACACTGCACTGTTGTTTGCCCAGATAGCTTCCATTAATCTACATATCAGCATTTAACTTTAATATTATATATTATACATTAGTCAAATGGAAATACACCAAGATTAACCAATTATCTAAATGGACAGGTCCATTTGGAGAGCTCCAACTTATTGGAAAGTTGCCATTCTTAAACCAATTTTATGGCCAACACATAAATGGACTCTTGTGTTATAGTCACTTCTACAATTCAATAACAGAGCTGTAATCACTTTACCCTTTCAAAAATTATCGATCAGGATACATTCTCTGTGCAACTCCTTTCAAGAAAGATTTCCTTTTGGATCTGTGAGCTGCTGCTCATGTTGCGTTGTGTTGTTTCATCAGTGCAGTTTCTGCGGCATATACAAAGGTGAATGCTAAAAATACTTGTGCCATGCGGCACAAAGTGCTCCCTCACTGCCTGTAAGAAATTAAATGAAAAAAGACACCGTACTTAGTAAGCGATTCCCCTCAGCTGGCAGGTTGATGGCATGAATACAATCCGTGGGGGTTGAGCTCCTTTGTCTTTCTGTTGACTGTTTCCTGCGGAGAAATCCATTCATGGTTGGTACCGGCTGTGGCATTTGTTTTACTCTCACCAGTGTCTATGCCGACATGCCGACATTACAGTTGATGCTCAGATACAACCCAACATTTAAAGGTTTGGCTTACTTTTTTTGTTAGCCTAAAATGACAGCGATAATGATGCTGTTCTCCTTCAAACACGTGTTCTAATTTATTTATTTTTTTAAATCTACCCCATTTGCTCCTCGTTTGGAATTCCTAATTGTGTTTTTGGTGTGCTCATGCTCATCACTGCAACCCCCTCACTGTGAAATCAGGAGAGTGCAGGCAAGCATGTTCTCTCCTTCGATACACATGATGTGAGCCATTGCTGCTTTTTCGCGCAGGCCACAAGTTAAGCTCACACAGGCATTGAATGGTAGGAGTACACATGTGCAGCTTGTGCAGGCAGGCAGACTGTGCGTGCCTGCTTGACCAGAAGCGGTCGCTAGTGCTTAATGTGGCATGGGCATCCACAGGCTGAAACTCCCTCCACAGGCAATGCCATGGCCAATTATGCGCCACCCTTTGGGCCTGCCAGCCAGAGACCGGATTCAACAGACTGGGCCCATCCATACACCAGAACAGTGCCATGGGTCCACCCATTGTTTTGACAAATTAAACACACACACACACACACACACAAATTGGCTTCCATCTCCACACCCTAGTGGCCTTTTGGTTCAGTGAAATAAAGGAGGCATTTTTAAAAAAATGTTTCTGTTATCGTACCCATTCTTTTTTGTTAGCATTTGTGAGAACAGAAAATAAAGAGATGATTGGACAACTTTGACAAACAGGCTGACCCGACTGCTAGAATATGCACAAAATTATATTTGTAGGGTGATAGGGGAGGAAATTCTACTGTAAAGTTCCCATTGCATATTAAACAGTGTTGAAAACTTTCTTTTTTTGAGAAAACAGATTTGTATGACATTGGGGCAATAGTGCTGCATGGTACTGCCTGAGTAAGGCATAAGCAAGTACCTGCAGTACGAGGCTAAATACAGGCAATCAGGGAACATAAGAAAAGGCTCTTGATGCAGGATTCCAATAGGGAAACAGCTGTGTCAGGATTTAGAAGACATTCCTCAGCCTACCTCCCCGCCCATCCACATATAATCATTTTCATCCACAGATACAAACTACATTAGCATATATATTGTGCTACCCCTCTATGCCTCCAAGGAGAGCCAACATGGATGCATTTGCTGAAGATATAATTTTCCCTCCCAATACTGGGAGCACAGCAGCCTACAGTCGAGAGTCTGCTTCAGTATGTGACAAATAAAAGGCAGCATTGGCACAAGATGCAAGGAACGCATTATTATAAAATGCTAATCAGATACAAGAACCTTACATCAGGAGTCTGTTGTTGATCACAAGTGAACAACTGGATCACAGGAAGTATTCCACAGGGGTTAAATGGTTTTCACAGAGGACACAAAGTGAAAGAACTACAGATCTATTCTGGATCTTTAATGTGAATATTTAAATATCCAGATTTGGGTAGATGATGCATCAAAAAGACTTGACAACAGATATCACATACACCAGTGATTCCTAAATGAAGATGATGGTAAACAAAATTAACAGACAACAGTGCAGAGTTGAGTAATGACTGAAAGATTAAAGTTTAAAGTGCATACAGTATTAGCATGCATAAAAGCAGAAAATGCACTAGGGCTCTTCAGCAGAGAGTGTGACTGAAACATTTTACCTAAATCGCACCAATATTTTCAGTGAATGGAGGCTGCATGGGTCATGCTGCAGAATCTCACAATCTAGGCTCATATGCAAACTATAATATGTTCTGATCTGCATTTTCAGGCAAGTAGGATTTTGTCACAGTTTAGGGTGTGGCAGCTCAAAATCCAGCTCTGTCTACTATCAATTATCCCCTCTAAACAGGTTACCCCTCTGAAAGATAACTCAAGGGGACAAGCAACGGAAGACTCCTAAATGCTGTACGTGTATTAAAATATGAAACAATTAATATTAAAATATGAAACCATTAATATTAAAATATGAAACCATTAATATTAAAATATGAAACCATTAATATTAAAATATTAAACCATTAATATTAAAATATTAAACAATTAATATGAAAATATTAAACAATTCCCTCGAGGGAAGACAGCAAGGGAAGGGAGCGTGTTAAATTGGATTTGAATGCAGCCCAGGGCTGTAGTTTTAGCGGACCGCTCCCGACACTGTATGATGACGACGTGTCATGAAGTGAAGTGTGACATGGAAAAACACACATGAATTCCAATATGACAGTTCTCACAGTGATCGGATATGTATTGGATTTAGGACCACATATGAAAATGGCCCAGATTTGATTGGAAAAAATCTGATTTTTGTGTCCACACTGCTCTGAAACAATTAGATCTGTGTCACTTGAGAGCAAAGAATCAGATTTGGGCCACATTTGCTTGTAATGTGAACTGGCTGTGGATGAATGGCTATTCATCCATTCCGTTATTTCAACATTTCTGAAATAATAACATAAATCAGGAGAAACTGGTAGAAAAGCGTCTTTGTGCTGAAAACGGTTGAAATTTCCTTTCTGCTGAACGCTCTGGCCCCGCCCTAATCATGACGTCTGAGTACCTATTTGTTCGTACTACTACGTTATATAGATAATTTCCCACAACGGAAACAGCCGGCATCTGATTGGTTAGACCCGCTACGTTACTTTCGTTTCGGCTCTCACGGCATGCAATGCCTAACGGCACTCTCTTATTCCACCTAAATAGCCCACTGAAATATGTATCTGAAGAAATTTGAGGTGAGAAATAGGCCATGCGGTTGCTGAATCTTGATTCATATTTGACGTGCAATGTCTAGTTTGAGAGTTTGATCCGAGTTATACTAAATAATTTGTACAATCCTACGTTCATTTATGCAAATGACGATGGACACAGCTCCTCTGCCCCCACTCCTCTTCCTCGCTCACCCCACAAAGTATTTTTCTAAATTGTTTTTTGGGCAGAGACAGGCTGAAACAGTGGGGTTAATTACCCTTTAAGCCACATTTGTCATGGTTTTTGGGTTATTGTTTCTTTTTCCGATACGATTCTCGTCCTGTTTTCCTGATTGAGAGCCTATGGGATTTTTTCCACGTTCCGGTACGGGGTTTTGTTTCCTCATGCTCGTTATTTAGTTCACCTGTACTTCCACCTGCAGGGTATTTAAGTTCCTCACTTCCGCTTCACTGTCATTCATTTGTACATTGAGCCAGGTATAGTAAGGTTTAAGCGACCTTGTGATATTAACATGTTTATGTTCACGAGGGACTTGCTTAGCTTTATACAGTTACAGGATTGTGTAACATTCACCCTGTTAGTTTTCTGTGCTATTTATTTCTGTGCTGTTCTCTACGAGACAGTGTTTTCTTTTGGTGGTTTTGTTTTCTTTTGCCTTTTATCTGACATTTTAGAGTTACTTTCCGAAGGTGTTTTCTTTGTTTTTTCTAGTCTCATATTATTGGCTCTAGTATTGAGTTCGGGAGATTTACATTTGTGTTTCACTCGTTCTATTCAAGTTTGCCCTATTTTCGTGGGTAGATTTAGTTTGGCTGTTTAGCTGTCAGGAATTAGTTCCTGTTTTTCTTTTTGTGTTATTTCCCTCTTATTGGTCCTCACTTGTCTGATCCACCCCACCTATGTGTGTGATTCACTGCTACTAAATCCATCACAGAACAAAGAAGCCGATTATCATGGATGAATCAGCTAGGTCTTCTAAGGGAGTTCAGCCAAGGGAAAGAAGCGCCAAGGAGTGCATTAGGGGACTTGAGTCCCAACAACATTTACTGTCGGGACAAGTGGGTCAGTTGAATACCCAAATGCAAGTACTAGAGGGTTGGCTCCGTGTGCTGACAAAAAGCATACACCAGCTCGTAGCAGTACACCAAGCACCCATACCTGCCGTTCAGGCTTTCACCCCTCCTGTCCCTGTTGCACAAATTGGAAGAAAGCCCAAATTGCAACTCCCACTCCATTATGACGGCCGTGCTGGCAAGTGCCGAGGGTTTCTTGCCGTGTGAATTTTTTTTAAAGCCCAACTATCATGGTTTATTTCTTAAGCGTCCGAGGTGGCATTCATACTTTCACTGCTCACTGGAACCACACTTGACTGGGCTACCTCTTTACTCAATGACAAATCTCCGATATTAACAACCACTGAGGCACTGATGAACGAAATGAAGTCGGGCTTTGATCACAAGATTTCGGGACGCAGCTAGACGGCTTAATCGCCTTCGCCAGGGTAGCGACACAGTGGCTGAGTTTGCCATCAAGTTCCATCATTAGCTGCTCAGTCAGGTTGGTCAGAGGCGCAGATAGACAACCATTAGCGGCTTAAGCTCCCTTAGTGGTCCTCACATTCGTAGGTGACTTGTTCTAATCGCGATTGATTCACCACTACTGAAACCATTACACCTTGTGCCTTCGTTTGGTCCGGATCTTCTTCGACGGTTGAGTCATTTCGGAATCATTGGGCTAATACATGTCAATAGCCTAGTTTCTAAAATAAGCATGTCTCTATTGTCTGCCAATAATGACGCCGTGTTCATTCTCGTTTTATAGTATTTTTTTTGTTGTTGTTTTTGACTACAAGAGTCCCGGTGCTGTGAATTCTCCTGTCGCTCTGTTGGAATTTGCAGTCATTTTCCATTTCCTTTTCAAAGTTGTGGTCCACTGTCACCATATAAATTGATCTTAAAACCTTTTCAACATTCATTGCTGTTACAGTTTATAGCAGCAGCAGCATTTTCAGCGTCTCCATTTTTTTAAATGAGTAAGTAAAAAAGGCCATGTGAGTTTATTTATGTGTGAGGCATACCGAAACTCAAGAACCAATGGAAACTAGGAAGGTGTTAATGGACAGCTGATTTGTCTGCCCCCTCAAACTGAAGCCCGCCCCAGCAAACATGATTTTAACAAGCATATTTGTTTTACTTATTACAGGTATTTAGAGATCCTATACATTTTGTATACTATATTAAGTTGCTTCAAAAACACTTTAACTTTCCTCATATGAAAAAAAACAAAAAACACTTCTTTTTTTTTCTTCGCCACTATTTTGCGCTGTACTGTGAATTGCAGACGTGCGAGTTGGGGACCGTTTTACCAGTTCGTGTCGCATATGCTCCAAACATTTCTGAGAATCTCTACCCATATGTTTTCACAATTACTTTAATCTTAACCTCTTCGCACAGATAATATTCCACCATCAGGAGAATGCTGGCAAATGTTCTATCAAATCAAACATAAGGCATGACTGAGCCACCTATGAACGCTTACACGACGGGATGTGAAATGCACTCAAAATGCGAGTATAATAATATTGAACATATGGCACAAGACTGTGGCGGAGTGGAAAAACTAATATACATATTTGAAATATCACAAGCAGTAATACTTACATATCGAGGAGAAAAATGTCCCTCATGCATATTCTCCAACAGAATCAATGCTTTAGTATCTTGGTAATCTTCTTTGGTATCTTGGGTTTGGTATTTTCTGACTCACTCCCAAAATTCATGTAAGCAGACAAGGATTTTCTCTCGCCATGCTGACGAGTTATTAAATTCGTAAAAACGTGTGAAAATAACAGGAACAAATTATTACACCTCGGTGAGCAAATACACATTCCAATTTGTTTGCGTAAAACTAAACTTATAAAACTAGAAATTCTGTTACACCCGGCTGTAATTTATCATTCAAAGCATCCAATAAGACATTGAAAACACTGTTGCTAAAGTTATAATGTACTATATTGTACAGGTCTGCGCGGGACTGATTATTTAATCCTGCTCCCACCCACTCCCACAACATTCCATCCCACTCCCGCAAGATTCCATCCCACTCCCGCCTGCTTCCACACAAAACTGGACTCGTTTGTTCTGCTCCCATCCGCAGAGTACCGCAGAGGCTATTGACGTCCAAAATATGCCATAAACATGACATTTCAGCGGAAAAACTGGAATAATAATAATGCAAGAGAGCTGAAGCAACCACACTAATAAACAGTCTAGACAATTAGAATTTAAAAGCAGGTTACAATTGAAGATACGTTGATGCAGGTTAGCCTGAATGAATATGCTATGCAACACTGGGCATCCCTACGTTATTTCTCGATATAGTGGCAGGTGCATAGAAACCTTGTTTTCAGTAAAGTATCGCATACCAATTTCGGAAATGTATTATTTTTGTACAGGTAACAGCTTGCTTATCACATTATACCTACGTAGTAAAATGATTGTAGATAGGAATAGTTCGGTGAACATCGATGATCGATAGGCAGGCTGATTGCCCACTCCCGTCCGCAATTTCACGTTAGTTTTAATTTGAGTGAGCAGGGCTTTTCACTGCGTTTTTGGCATACGATCGGGCTATTGTTGGGTTTATCTTGTTGCTATGACTGAATATGAATTTTTGGTGATAAAAAATATATACTTATGAACTCGCACATAGACGCTATTGTCCATAGCGTCACGCATGGGTAGATATAGTTGTAGGCGAGACTAGGTGGGGGGTTGCTTGTTAAATAGACTTGCTACGGGACAATAGTGACACTTAGAAACTCCGTATTTGGTGGAGTTGTCACGAACCGTGTACTAATAAAGCTAAAACACTGCGTTTGTTGTTTCCACTCAGTAGAAATTAATATCTGAGTTGAGCAAAATCTTGGCGCCAGTGCCATGGCCACTAGGGGGTCTGTGCGAAGGGGTTAACTTGGATATTCATGCATATAAAACCAATTAAAACATTTTCATCTCCAGCACTATGACACACAGTCAGTTACGAATCAGATACAAGGGTCTTTCCCTATGGAATGCTAGTAAATATTTTCTTGTACCATCTGTGACAGAACAAGGTGTTTTGGACCCAAAATGCACGACTCAGAAATGTGGAATATAATAAATAACCCGCAAGGGTCTTTATTAGTAGGAGCGTTCAGTTCGTAATCAATATCCAAGCAATGGTCATACACAGGAAATGCACAATCAAAGCACAGGTACCGAATCGAGAAGGTAGTTTCATTAACGGTGTCACAGGCAATGGTCGAAATCCAGGGAAAGCTGTCAGCAAGGGCAAAGGTAGACAAACGGCAGGCAGGCGCGTAGTCAATGTCCGGGCATGGGTCAGAACCGAAGTTCTACCTCGGAGCAGAAGTACTGTAGACAGCAGGCGATTCTCGTAGGTCAGGCAGGCAGTAGTCAAAAATACACAGGCAGGCGGTAAACAGTAGTCAGGGTACAGGCGTGGGTAATAACAAGAATCAGGCTTGGAAATAAACACTCAAAAGTGCAAGACAAGTCAAGGCAACAATTTTGCAAGGAAGAGAGGGAAACACTGGCTTAAATGCAGGTGTAGAAAGGTGCAAACACTTAGCTTGAGAACAGAGAGAAATTAGGAACAGCTTTGGAAAACGAGACGAAGATCATTAGTCAATTAGTCTGTTAGTAATTATCCCATCCTAGCGTTAGTTAATTAGTAAATCACATGAGACATTGTTAGCAGATTA
The DNA here is from genome assembly GCA_022702515.1 of Ilyophis sp. 1 JC-2022. Classification (NCBI taxonomy): domain Eukaryota; kingdom Metazoa; phylum Chordata; class Actinopteri; order Anguilliformes; family Synaphobranchidae; genus Ilyophis; species Ilyophis sp. 1 JC-2022. Next base: position 59,761,387 of record CM040397.1, on the reverse strand, counting down.
ATGTGTTAGTAATTATCTGACTAGCGTTAGTAAACAATTAGTTGACAATAATCAAGAAGGAAGCGAAGCTGGAGACAGAAAGAAAGAGAGAATGCGAGATCGCAGAAAACATGAACAAATGTGCACAAACAAGTGGGATCATGACACTATCTCTCTCCTTAACAGTGTTTAAATACAGGTATAAGTGTTATTTATTAAATCTTGCAATGGAATAGCAGTATTTCTTCCTCTTCTTTCACAATTAATATTTGATACATTTTTCTTATTTTAAAATGTCATCTTTTCATTATTTTTTCTAAATGCTGTACGTACAATTAATATTATTATTATTATTTATTTTATTCTTTAATTAATGTGACTGTTTTGTAAGTTGAGGTCCTAGTAAAAGCCCTGTAGGGTTTCTTACCTCTCCAGTACATCTGTATTCTGTAAATGACTGTGTACTTGCATCTTACTTTTTTATTTGTCCAAATAATAAATAACTAAATACATAAATAAATAAAGATATGATGCATTTGAGCCATTGCCATTGCTTTTCTAGGTCTGTTCAATCAGAAAATTTTTTGAACATTCATTGCTGAATTTATTCAATCTAGTCTCCAGCACCAAAGTGTTTTACAGGGGATATTGTGCTGTATTTATACATATTTTTTTGCAGTGATGGATGGAGACCAGTTCAGTGACCTAATGCGGTCCCTCAAGAGGAGGTGGCAGCTGAGTGCCAATGAGCTAGCTCATTGCCGACTGGATTGTGCAGGAGGAAGAGGTCTATCTGTATTCAAATAAAGTGTGTGTTTTATTTCAGAGTATGTGTCTTTTAATGGCACAATCAGTCATTTCTAGTAGTTGTTCTTTGGTTGAGTGGAGGCAGTTGTAAGATGTTAATGACATTAAGGGACAGATTCAGAGTTGAGATAAGCACGCGCAAATGGGACTTACTCCCGAAATTCCGCATAGCTTATGCTATTTTTGATTCAGACATTTGACTTCTCCGTTGTTTTAAGCATCTCTCCAGTAGATACACAGCACTATGTGCAGAGTATACCTTTGCATAGCTAACTTGCAATTATCAGAGAGCTGTCATAAAAAGAAAAATATGTAAAAGTAGGCTATGATTGACCGTCCAGACACATAGACAGTGTCTGGATCACATATGCTTTAACGGAAAGACGATTTGTGTCAGCACAGCTTCTCCAAAATTATTAAGTTGAAGATGTTGCATATAGGCTATTGTGTTCAACCACCGTAGGCTACATGACTTTATTAGGTAAATCATTAAAAAAAGATTTTTTTCAGAAAATCCAACAATTTATTAGTTTACCTAATAATATTGCGTGCAACCACTATTCAGTGATTATTTATTTTGATTGTGTGACGGGTATATCCCAGTCATCAATAGAAGCTATGATCATTTTATCAATGCGATGTATTAATACGTTCACAGGCATGCCTATACCCCATTACGCAAGAGCAACTACAAGTTTCCTAAAGGCAAATGCGGTTATTAAAGGCACTGTCACTGACACGTTGAAAACGCATTACCCCACAAACATTTTTTTAGTAGATACCTGGCAACCTGGGGGGCAAGTACAAGAAATAGGTAATTGGAATATCATGCCCTGTACCACCAACATTTTGAGATAAGTACCTGCGCAACACAAGTTAGAATATGGCCTAAGTCAGCTCACTTTAAATCCATGCAGGAGAGGCACTTAAGCACATGACTTAACATTACATTTACATTACATTACATTCATTTAGCAGACGCTTTTATCCAAAGCGACGTACAGTAAGTGCATACAGAAAGGTCATCGAAGTAACTACAGAACAGATAAGAAAGCACATTCTTCCCATACAGTAGCAGCTATCCCTAGTAATGAACACAATGCAGTTCAAAGTGAACTGGGTAAATCAGCTCTAATACAATTCTATTCTAACTATTATAAACTTGACTATCTTGAGTACACAGTTCAACAAGAGCACAAACCATGAGGTCCTAGATAAGTATTAGTCCAGGTGGAGTCTGAAAAGGTGCGTTTTCAGGCCACGACGGAAAGTAGGCAGGGTTGGCATGGAACGTAGGGGAATGGGAAGTTCGTTCCACCACTGGGGAGCTAGGGTGGAAAAGCTCCGCAGTCGGGACGAGCGAGTGCCATTTACACGGAGGGGGGGAAGTGCAAGTCGCCCTGCAGTAGATGAGCGAAGCGGTCGAGCAGGAACATAGTTCTGGATCAAGTCCTGCAGGTAGACAGGGCCTGTCCTATTGGCTGCAGTGTAGGCCAGGGTCAGAACTTTGAACCTGATCCTGGCTGCAACTGGCAGCCAGTGGAGTGACCTCAACAGGGGGGTGACATGTGAAAATTTCGGGAGGTTGAACACAAGCCGGGCAGCTGCGTTCTGGATCAGTTGGAGAGGCAGGATGGCGCAGGCCGGTAGGCTTGCGAGCAGGGAGTTACAGTAGTCCAGGCGTGAGGTGACCATGGTCTGGACCAAAAGCTGGGTGGAATAGGTGGTCAGGTACGGTCGAATCCTCCTGATGTTGTACAGGAGGAACCTGCAGGACCGTGCCGTCGCCCTGATCTGGTCTTTGAAGTTCAGCTGGTCGTCCAGGACCACCCCCAGGTTCTTTGCAGAGCGGGAGGCAGCCACCACAGTCCCGTCAACGGTGATGGAGAGGTCAAGTAGCGGGGAGGTTTTGTGTGGCATGAAGAGGAGCTCTGTCTTGTCGAGGTTGAGCTTCAGGTGATGGGTAGTCATCCACTCAGAGATGTCGGCCATCTCTGAATCCAGCCCTAAGATGGCTTAGAAACATTTGTCCACCCATCACAAAAATCCATATATCTTTTAAACAGAAAATAGTCTGTCTTGATTTTTGTTCAAAGGATACAAACTTAATTTTGAACATTAAATGGTTGAAAAGGCTGGTTTTTCAGAGAGAACTGAGCTCCAGGTGTAAGGTGCTTTTGTTTTTTTCTCATCTATGATACTGAGTGTAAGCAAGCCTATTATATCATCTGAAGGTACAAATTATCCTCTAACATGATGCATAAACCTCTAATGTGAGGTTTAGGTATCATTTTAAAAACATTTGTTCATGTCCTTGCCACAATTTAAAAATTTTCACTCAGTATGGAAAGGGTTTAAATTTAGCTAGCCAGCTAGTTATGATACCAAGCTAACTTTAGTAGTAAACGTCAGTTAGCTATTGTTGGTTTCGTAACACAGAAAATAAAAAGCTCAGAAAAAAAACAAAAAAAACAAAACAAAGAAATAACCCAACGTGGGTAAAAAATTTCATATCAATAACCCCAAAAAAGTGTAATAAGGGTCCTACTGCTGGTTCAAAATGGCCATTTATTTTTGTAAAAAGTTGGCTCATTTGCGAAACCTAACTGCGCCGGGTCAAAATAACCCAGTGCTGTGTAGGTGCTATATTGAACCAGCGCAGGGTTATTGAAATTACCTAATTTTGGTCATTTTAGACCCAGAATGTTTTAGTGTACATACATTTCCTAACATCCAATGAAGATAATCCAAATAAGTTCATTTCGTCTAACTAGAACTATTTAATTTATTGTTCATATAAAAAGACGCATTTATTTTTTGTTATACCTGACAGTTTCGACTGCTGACTTCCTGCAGTCTTCCTCAGAGACGTCACATGATGTCACGGAGATAGCGTGTCAAAAATTACAAGATCAGGGACAGAAAGCAGAACTACGAAACGAGGTAGCGGGCATTCTAAAATCATCTAAGCTGCCGCCCACTAACATAAACAAAGATGAATGGGACGCCATGCAGACAATGGCCAAAGACAAATCTATCACAATCCTACCAGCAGATAAAGGAAGGACCACAGTTATCATGGACACTAAACAATATAAACAAAAAATGGAAACCATGTTACAAGACAAGAACACATACGAAGTGCTAAAAAAGGACCCAACAGAGGAAAAAAAACGGAAGCTAAAAACCCTATTAAAACCATTAGTAGATGAGGAAAAAATAGACAAGGACATGTACAAACATCTAATACCCACAGCCAGCATCACGCCACGTATATATGGTACACCCAAAATTCATAAACCAGGCACACCACTCCGGCCCATCGTAGATAGCATAGGATCAGTCACATACAACCTGTCAAAAGCCCTAGTCGAGCTAATAAAACCTCTTCTAGGCCTGACAAAACAGCATTGTAAAAACTCAAAACAACTGGCACAGGATTTAAGCAGTATAAAAGTAGAAACAGACGAGATCTTCATATCACACGATGTAGTATCACTATTCACAAAAACGCCCATAGAGGTCACACTAAATATAGTACAGAACCGACTCAGAACGGACAAGACATTACACAAACGCACAAACCTATCAGTGGAGGACATATCAAGTTTATTATCATTTGTAGCCAAATCCACATACTTCCAATTCCAGGGGACAACCTACAGACAAAAAGAGGGATTCGCAATGGGGGATCCACTATCAGCCATCATGAGTGGGTTTTTCATGGAAGACCTGGAAGCCAAGGCCATTACCACTGCCCCCGACCACTGCGGATTGTCTCTTTGGAAGAGATATGTGGACGACATCCTGGAAAAAGTTAAAACGGGACACACACAGGAACTCACAGACCACCTCAACTCCATTGACGACACCGGAAACATCAAATTCACCCACGAAGAGGAAACCGACAGAACCATTGCTTTCCTGGACATGAAAATTCAACACACAGAAGACGGATGCATAAAAATAAAGGTATACAGGAAACCAACACACACAGATCAATACCTGTTATGGACATCGGAACACCCCACAGCACACAAACTATCAGTGGTAAGAACCTTATACAACCGCACCACCATCATAACAGACCCAGTGGACAGACAGGAGGAAGAAAAACACATTAAAAATGCTCTCACCCAGTGTCAATACCCAGGTTGGGCCATAAAAAAGGGAAAACAAGGACTCCAGAAAAACAAAGTAGAAACAAAAAAGAAAAGTACCACCAAATCAGAAAACCTTGGCATGGTCACCCTTCCTTACATCCGGGGGATCACAGAGCGTGTACAGAGGGCGATGAATAAACACCGCATAAGCACACCAGTGAAGCCGCACACCAAGCTACGCCAGGTGCTGGTGCATCCCAAGGACCGCATTGACCCAAAAAAGAAGTGTGACATAATATACGAGATCCCATGCCTATCATGCAATAAAACTTACATTGGAGAGACAGGTAGAGCGTTTGGCACACGAAAGAAAGAACACCAGAAAGAATGCGAAAAGGAAACATCTGGAGCGCGCACACGTGCAACAAAACAGAAAGCGGACCAGGAGAACCTGAAATCAGCCATCTCTGATCACTGCAAAAGGGAGAACCACATCATGGATTGGGATAAGGCCAAGGTTATTCGATCAGAAAACAACAAATACCACCGTTGGATCAGGGAGGCACTGGAGATCCGGAAACGTGCACACAGGACTGTAAACCGAGATGAGGGGGCCTACATGCTGTCACATACCTGGGATGCAGTCCTCCATAAACCACAGGACAGCAGAGGGCGTGGTCATCCCACCCATACAGGTGGGATGACCTAACCTACATAAACCAGCCATATACACGTCACAGCAACATCATGTGACGTCTCTGAGGAAGACTGCAGGAAGTCAGCAGTCGAAACTGTCAGGTATAACAAAAAATAAATGCGTCTTTTTATATGAACAATAAATTAAAAATCCAATGAAGATATTCAACACACATGGGATTTGTTTTAACGGTGCCTCTTAATCTCTGTTTCATACGCAAAATGTGATTCGTAGGCAGTTCCATTCACTGACTGCATAAATAGCTGTAGCCGTAGAAAATAAGACTTTGATTTTATGCGTATGCACCAACATACCATCGTCAGGCAACAATTTGAACTGTGAGTTTTATGTATGTACATCTGGCCTTAGATATTTGACAGCATATACGCCCAGATAGCGATATTGAGCAGCAGGTTCTGTGTGGCTGTATATAAAGTTATTTTATGATGTGAATTACAGTAAATTTTTGCAGACCAATAATAATTCCAGACCCCACCTAACCATTGACCACCTGCTTGGGTCTCTGAAGGAAAGTTCACTAAGCATATCCTTTGTTTTCAATGTGGTACTGCGTAATTATCATTTGAGACAAATCAAAGCCATCCATACGCAGTTTGTAGACATTGATGTAAATAAACGTTTACTATCAGGCTAAGATGATGGTTTTGAAGGTGCTTATCTAGGCATTTTGGCAGGACTTGGTTAAACATTCCAGTACAGACAGAACAAGATGGAGCTTGTAAAATGGATGAGTCCCCCTTGCAGTAGTTTCTGGCCCAAAGGTAGGCACATCTGAATTTTTTCCCCTAAGACTAGCTTCTTTGGATCTGGCGACAAAAGTGCTGGGCACAGCTGTGGGAGACGAGAGGCTTACAGACCCCGAAAGCCTACTGAATTATTCAATCAAATCCCAAAACAAACTGACCATTTGCATAACATTCCTGTTCTGTGCCCAACCTTGCGAGTTATGCATCACGGGCCAAGCCACAGGGAAGGTAGAGCTAATGAGATGCACTCTGGATTACAAATAACACCGTTCCAGGTTGGTAACGTCAGCCTTTGACATACCACCTCCAGACGCATGGACGAGGAATCACTTCTCTAGGTATGCAAACAACCTCATTTATAATAAATGGCCCCTGACTCGAAAAAAATGGTGTTTATTTTAACAGTGCACTTTGAGGATCTTGTAATCCACCTGCAAACTTGTACAGCTGTCATCCATGCTGGGAGTGACCATTGGAATCGCTGCAGTTAAATTGAAAAGCTTGTGCCTAAATTTGCTTAAATAATAAAAACAGCATCTGAGAGATTATTCTTGGTTTGTGAAATGTGTTTTCCCTTTTGTTGCACTGTTATAATGTTCCTGTATGACTTTGGATTCTAAGCTTCAACAAGCGAGGGGTTTGTTGAAACTGGAACAGCGCTTCAGGTTGTATTCAGGCATTGCTGTGCACTGTTGGCATGCATATTGTGATAAAGGGCCATTCTGACTAATAAGGTCAATTAATAATTATATTCCATTGCTAAAAGGTACGAAAAACCCTGAATATCTCTGCCTATATAGGACAATGACTTACGTTGATAGCAATATGATACTAAATGAGGACTTTCCCTACATTTAGGATGAGAGATGAAATGAGTCATCATTTGAATTGTACTCTAGGGAATCTGTATATTGACATGAACTGCTTTACGTATAGTACATAGTTATGTGACAGACTTAGGAGCAGAAGTACTTAAGAAAGTCTGATGTGTAAAAAAATTACTTGGGTTCCTCCCTGCAAGCTCTGGTATGGATTAACATAATACATATCACACCTAGTTTAATTGTGCTTTATAAAACAAACTCAAGAATAAGTGTATAGATTAGCTGTGACGTGAGAAGGCTGCACACTTTTTCAATATCAGTTTATATCAGTATACATGCAACAGTCACACTCTGGAGCATAATTGCTAGTGTCAGGTTGATGATCCAAATCAGTGTGTGTATTCTGTTAGTGGACTTGGAAATGTATAGACATTTACATTGCAGCAAATAAATCCAGTGAAGCCAACATAAGGAAAAACTTTGGTAGATACGACCGAGATATTGTAATAAAACCAAACTCGGCCAAATCCTGATAAGCCACATGGAAATACTGAATCAATAAAACCCTTGTCATTATGTCAATTTGCATAACAATTACACAGATGACAAGGAAATTATCTTGACAAAAAATGCATTTGTATTCCATTGATAGGACAAGGTTAATCACTCTGCAGAGAGCCGAGATAATGCTAATATACTGGGAAGCTTCTCTTTAATTAATATAATTCAGTCACTCAGTGTATTCACAATAATACTGTCACACTGCACATGATAAGATTGTGAAAATACTTTTCTTTAAATTATATTTAAAAAAGCAAATGAATCTACACACAGCTGTAATAGGACAGTTCACATATCCATGGACAATTAACGTAGTGTGCGTATTGCGTCTATGCTGTTGTTGTACAATTTCCTGATGTGACCATTTCAAATTCACCACTTCGAGGCAAACCCTATTCTGGTCCTCTGATTGTTTTTGACTATGTCTAGTGAAAGGATTTTGAGACATGGGGCTTATTAAAAAGGGATACACTGTGAGTCATTTGGAGGTCAGTGGTGATGCAGTGACTGTGGGGGAAAGGGCAACCACGAGTGCTGGCAAGAGAGTAATGCCAGCTGTTTCCAGTCAACTCCAGCTTGTGATATCTGAACATATTGACAGCTGATCGACCAGCAGTGGGGGAAAAGCAGAAACCACTGGGGCATAATGCATTTATACACATGTGGCATTAAAATTTCCGTCGCTTGTGGCTGGCTGACCAGTAAATGTAAAGTTAACAGGGGGGCAGGGGCCCTCTTGGGAAGGGTCTCTATTTCTCTGTGCAATGGCAGAGTGAGCTCCGGTGGGCAGAAAACCCAGCAGCAGCAGGAACCAATAGAAGGATGAAGGAAAGACAAAAGGAAAATCGATGAAGGAAATCTCAAAGAAAGGGAGAAAGGGGGGAGAGAGGAAAGGAAACCGCGCACCACCATCTGCGATGCAAGCGATATCTTAAGTGATAGCCAGAGACCCTGGCCATGAGACTGATCGATGCGTGCCAGTCTCCACGGAAACCATGCCTTCTCGAGGGCCCTGAGCATGCCGCTCCACTGTAATTTAGCCAGTCAGTAATGGTCGCGGGTGCACTTTTGCCTCTTTCGTGAGCTGAAGGAGGGTGTGTCTGCACTTTACTGTGGTAACAGCAATCATGCTCGTCCTCAGTATGGGCGGGTAAACCTAATGAGCTGAAATTGCCAGCGACTGACGCAGGCCAGCATGCTCGTAACCTGTAATGAGGCTCTGGCTTGCATTTCCTCCTACAGACAGTATGTGACATGCGGGAGGGGCGTGTTGCGCATGATGCAGCGCATCCCTGATGATGGGGGCAGGGCGCGGCAGAGCAGACAGATGGGATCCTTCCCCAAATGCTTCCCTTTAATGATCTTGTGCTAGTGGGAGTCATGCGCTCCTGCTCTGCCGCTCCGGTCAATTTACAGCCCGACAGGAAAAGAGGAAAAAAGGTACATATTTTATGTGCGTGCCACCATATTGCACACTGCGGTGCTGGAGATTATGAAGCCAAATAGGCCTTTACGACCAACAAACCTTGTGAAAATTTGTTTTATTGGGTGCACTTTTGCTGCGGCATTTTCTTCCTTTTCTTTTTCCCTCAGTCCTGCAGTAAAGTGATACAACGGTGTGTAAATCACAAAAACCTTTCTTTTCAGATGTGAAAATCTGCATTCTCAGTTTCAGACTTCGAAAAGATGTAATAACCTCTGTGGGCACACTTGTCTTTTTTTCTACATTTCTAGCCGGGCAGGATAACGGAAGTACTGATTGGTAGAGCACTTCGGTGTGATAATGCTTATTTATAGGGCTTATGAACACTTCCATTACTGCAGCAAGGAAAGTCTGACTCAAATAGCTTTTAAGCACTGTTCTCCCCCGACAAACAACCATACAAGCTACTTTCAGCTATATTCAGTTTGTTTTGCCTTGTTCCTGCTAAACACAGAGGAATCTACATTTGTCATTGTAACATATCCGGGGGAAGCTCCTTTAGCATGAGTGTAAATAGAATTTTAATACGCCTAGTGAATCAATCATCCAAGACCACAAGATAGTATAGCTCTCAAAAATGAAAACGAAAACTAGGGCACTTCACTGAAATAGAACTGCATAATACTATTCGGGTGTTAGATTAACCTTGTTTTGATCGCATGACATCACCTGCTCACAGAAGCAAGGGAGAACAATTCTTCCATTCCTTTTGTTGCCACTAAATAATGGAGTTGTATTGCTCTTTCCTGTTGAGATCCTTTACAAATGTTAATTCTGAACCAGCAGTAAATGGTCTTGATTTTATGACATCATAGCCTTGATTTGTTCCTGTCTTCAAAGCTTCTCAGCAAGGAAGAGAAGAGGCAGATCTGCAGCTTTGTTAGCCTAATAACAACTCACTGATCCCATATCTTCTCAGCACCTTTGTATGAAGTCTTAATGTCCCATGACTCACAATGACAGATGATGAACCAAGGTACATGAATAAAAAAAAGATGAACAGTGACAACGATGAACTTATGAACTTGCATTTTGTCCCTGGGGGCCCACAAAACTCCCCTTCTGCAGTGCTGATATGCAACATTAAAAATAAATGGATTTAAACAACACACTACCTTCTGACCCATGATAGCTGCAGAGATTCCAGAGAAGGTAGTGCTGGTGCAGAATGACAGATGGGGCAGGGCGCGCTCTGGTGTTTTGGGCGCTAGGGGGAAGCAGGTTCTGCGATTTCTAAAGGAGCCATTAGGGAACAAGACTGGCCATAGAGTCCCTGACAGGTAATGCGAGGAGTGGGAAGAGGGCGAATAGGAGGGGGCTCTAAATATCACCAGTAGGGAAGGCATCCTTGAAGATATATGCAGCTCCGCTCCTTAATTCATCAAAAAGGCAAAAGCACAGCCTCTGCATTCAGGATGGGCTGGGGAGGAGGGCCCTTGGTTTTAATTCACTGGTGGAATTAGAAAACTGCTGCACAGCTGGGGGGTATTGGGGGGTATTGGGGGAGGGGGAGGGGGGAGGGGGAGGGGGGAGGCGCTTACCTGTTGTTTTACACACTTCTGATCATCAAAGTTTTCTTTGATCTTTTCAACAAAGTTTTAAATAAAAAATATTAACACACCAAAAACATTAGTATATTCTTAAAACAGCTGTCCAATGCTTAGCTATGTTAAGCTCAGGAACCACAAACGTAATGGCTTACAGAATGTGAAAAAGGTCACCAATAATAATGCTTGACTGTAGTCAGGTCAAATATTTTTGGGTCTACAGTTGCACCTCCCTATAGATTCTCCCATATCAAACAATGACAGAAAGCTGTGAATGATAGCTTATGTCTGAAGTGTTATCCATCTGCCATGCAAAGAGGGCTAAATCAATTTCTGATTTTATCTTACTAATGATCACAATTGATGGCAATAAAATAAATTAAGTAGTTCTGTCAAGTTAAGTAGTTGACATGCAGGTAAACACAGTGTAATCAATATAATTAGCTAATTAAAATTACTTTGGTGAGGTCCTTGTAGTTTCAGTGATATTCATTCCTGGTCCTGGATGGTATGGTGGTATTTGTTTTCGCCTTAATATGAGCAACCAATTCAGACCTAAAAAACCAGGTGTGGTGAATTAACTGTGTTATCGACTGCTTTAATTGACCCTTCAATTAACCCTTTCACGCAGATGCCAAATTAGGTAAATTCTCACTTATTTAGGGGGTGCTCTATTTAAGGCTTTATAACTCTATGTGTGGGCATCACAGAAACTTGCCAAATGGCTTATATGAAACAAGACAGTTGTACCATTTACCATACAAACTTAGATTAGTTTATTTTCATAATCTAGGACAAAATAAAGTGCCACAAATACAAAGAAACAAATATTAAACTTAAAATACAGTTAGTCTTTAGTTTGCAATGAAATACTGAGAGCTACATAAGTGAACCAGGTAGAACTATACACTTAATCATAGACTCCACTCCGTGTGCTCAAGTGTGCAAAATCTGAGGGTTATATGCAGAACTACTAAAGATATATGATGCAAAATATAGGCAGTGTACCCTGTTTTCCATTAGTGTCTCCAAATCTATCCAAATGGCTATATTGTGCACTGCTGTAAATAATAAAATAATGGTATATTTAACAACAAATCAACTGCTTTGGATCACAAAACTCACTTTTGCATCATTGTGGGTAAGTGGGAATTACTCTATCTCAAACAGTATAGGGGTATAGATATCTATAGGTCCAATACCCTATCTAAAACATGTCACAAAATAAAAATATATATGTTTTGTCCATTATAAAGTATATATATTTGCCCTTCTGATGGTTTAATATGAAGACATTACTATCACACTGTTACACACACCTAAATATGTAGCCTAATCATTCACCTCAATACCTCAATAAAACATCACATTTTCCTGTACTCTACAGCAGCGGTCCCCAACCTTTTTGGGCCATGGACCGGTTTCACGTAAGACAATATTTTCACGGACCGGCCTTCAAGGTGTGGGGGGATAAATATGACGAAATAAAATGATACGACTGGCATAAAAACAAATATAAAGTGCATAAAAAATACAACTCACCATCTCAAGAGACACAGACGCACAGATGGATGGTTCCGGTCATTTTTCAAAATAAAGCATCTTTCAGATTCTGAATAAAAAAACATTTTATTGATTATCAGTCTTTCTGTGCGGCCCGGTACCAAATGACCCACGGACCGGTGGTTGGGGACCGCTGCTCTACAGTATGTATACTTTTGCCCTGGGATCACATTTCTCTGTCGTTTTGTTAACCTCTTCCTACCAAGGGCAAACTATGCCAATTCTCGCCTGTTTTCACGAGTGACAAACAAAGCTGTTTATCTCACAAACTGTAAAGGATACAAATATAGCTCATAGCTTTTATTAAAACAGAGAACTGCACTATTATGACTAAGCAATAATGATTGGAGATTGCCAACACCTGCCTATATAAGGTCCCACAGTTGACAATGCATGTCAGAGCAAACTCCAAGCCATGAGGTCAAAGGAATTATCTGCAGACCTCAGAAACAGGATTGTGGCAAGGCATAGATCTGGAGAAGGGTACGGAAAAATCTCTGCAGCTTCACAGGTCCCAAAGAGCACAGTGGCCACCATCATTCGTAAATGGAAGAAGTTTGGAACCACCAAGAATCTTCCTAGACCTGGCCGCCCGGACAAACTGAGCAATCGGGGAAGACGGGCCTTGGCCAGGGAGGTGAGCAGGAACCCAAGCGTCACTCTGACAGAGCTCCAGCGTATCCTTGTGGAGATGGGAGAACCTTTCAGAAGATCAACCATCCAGGCAGCACTCCACCAATCAGGCCTTTATGGCAGAGTGGCCAGACGGAAGCCCCTCCTTAGTAAAAGCACATCACAGCCCGCTTGGAGTTTGCCAAAAGGCACCTAGAGGACACTCAAACCATGAGAATCAAGATTCTCTGGTCTGATGAAACCAAAATGTAACTTTTTGGCCTGAATACCAAGCATCACGTCTGGAGGAAACCAGGCACCGCTAGTAGTATAATATGATTCGGTTACTGTCAAAAAGTGATTGATGGTGTCAAAGGTCAATTTATGAATATTAATGAGTTTATGAAAAAATATGATTATGCATTAATTATTTTTTTTTAATGATTTTTTTATTTTTATGATTATGATGATGCATCATCATTCGGGGCGGGTGTTTGTGGGTTTTTCGTTTCAAGGGTTTGGCGATGTCATTTTATTGGGAATTGTTGTAAGCGTTGTGGTTTTGTGACGAATTGTTTTTAGGGTCGGGGACAGGGTGCTTAGGGTGACATATTGGCAATGTAATGTGTTGTACATTTGTTTTATTTGAAAAACATCGTGAAAAAGTATGGTTGTATAAATGTATAGGTTATTAGTTGTAGCAGTAGTAGTAGCCGCGGCAATTAAGTTTTATTTTTAAAAAGCCGTTTGTGCTAGCGGCAGCAGCCGTTTGTTAAAAAGAATAATTCAAGCAGGCTGTTAAAACGTGAAAAATCGTCGTGGCCTATAATGAAAAAACATTAAACAGAATCATTGTAAAGACTTGTTAGATGCCATGAAGGAAGAAAACATAAACTCCGGGGGTGAAAGGCGTCCGCGAGCAGAGACGCTGTAGGCAAAAACTTTTAAATTTTTCCAGAGTCAGCGAAATCACAATACTGTTCAAAAATAGACAAAAGATAGGCTCAAAAGGCGAGATAGCGCGCTTAAAAGCCTAGAATGGTTCGCACGAAAGACTATGAAGAAAATGTTACGTTTTAAAGAATTAAAACGAAAAACGAAAACTTGGAAAGTTTCTGTCGTTGCGGAGTTCCGTGGGATACGCTAGAAGATAGAGCGATAACTTCACAGCACGTCGGCAGCTAGCGGCTATCGTGCATGACTAAAATTGTTCAGAGAGAGAACATTGGGTTGTATCAAACGCCAAAATGACGCACCAAACGTCTTGTCACGTGGAGTTTGACGCAAGTTTACGTAGGAGTTTTTGATGGACGTTTGCGCGAACCAATGGTAGTGACGGTGTCGGAGGGTTGGTCCAAAAGGGGTCAAAGGGCCCGCACAGGCGCAGAAGCGTTCTTAAAGTTTGTGTCAAAGCCCCGGCGACATCTCTAAACAGGTGGTAGATGGGGTGGGGGGAGATGGGGGCTTGGGGGTGTAGCCCACAGGCGCTGCAGTCGAAAAGACATGTATAAAAGACCGGCTTTTCGGCACAGATATTTAGCAGAAGCCGGTATCGAAACACTAACTTGCCAAAGCAACCAGAAAATGGCGAACGCACAACTTATGACACCCGAATCACCAGACTCTATGAGGGATGACAGCATGGTTTTGCAAACACCAAGAAAGCCCTTTGCGGCGATATCCCGGCTACGTATAGACCTCGTGTACAGGGATTGGTCCTGTACTGGTCGCGACGATATCCAATGTGGATATAAACTTCACACAGAGGCTGGCGTGCCAAGAATCACACTTTTCAACATGTGTGACGGCGAGTTGTTTGGTGAGAACACAGACTGTGTGACTTTCGAGCCTAAGGAATGGGGCCTATTCCAAAACTGTTACCGCGATGTTATCAACAATATACACCGCGAAAGAAACTTTGTGAGCTGGCAAGAACCCGTCTGCTCGGTGGTGTGTGTTAGAAGACGCAGAAAAGCTGATCGACTAATTATTAGCGAGCAATTCGCTTCAGCCACAATCCCTGATGTACAAATTTGTTTTCATTTTGATGACCTGCCGTTGTTGGAACTTTGTATCGAGCAAGCCAATACAAGGATTGAGGACCATCGGCTATTGCGTTCCATGGGTTTTGTGAAAACTAACCTGCGGGCAAGATTTGACGCCGCTGCCAACATGTCGGATGCTTTGGAAAACACGGCAACATCAACGCAGTGTGTCTCTGATGAAGATTGTTAGACACGCTTTACAAACGTGTATAACGTAACTTTGATGTTTTTCAAAAAAAAAAAAAAAAAAAAGTGTTCTAGTTTGTTTTGTGTGGGCTTGTATATCGCCATTATCACGGTATACATATTGTGGCGCTGTTGTTTTTTATTGTTTTGTGAACTTTAAAATAAAAAAGTATTTCTTTTACATACTAAAGACCTGTGTCATCATTGTTATATCAACCATTCAAGCATGTTAAAATTCAAAGCACGCCCCACAAACACGAAAACCCAATCAAAGCGCCCTTTCAGAACTCTAGGGGTTTTCAAGGCGTGGTTATAAGTTTGAGTTGGTCTTTAAAAGACAAGCTGTACAAACCTGATACCATACCCCGGTACAAACCTCTTGACCAACATGTCTCAGAATTTTGACAAAATGTACGCGCCCCTACAGGCGGCAGAGTGTTCAGAATCTTGGGAGACTGATTACCCAGGTCACAATGACGTTCCGGCTACAGGGCCGTGGCTCGCTGACGAGCTGAACGCGGTGGACAATGTTTTATACGCTGGTTCGTTCGAAAGACAAGGCTGTGAAACAGATGGTTGTCTAACAACGCCGATGATTAAACTTTTGAAAATCATCATCGCGAGACTTCTGGACTGCGCTATTGAACAACATCTGAAGAGTCAATGTCTGGGTTGTGAAGTTGACCATCCAAGCCAGCTTAGACACAGTTGTTTAAACGAGACGGACGCACACTATTTCACATATCACTTTGACAATTTCGTTGCAAGAGTGAAGAAACCATGGTTAAGTCCTCTGCTTGTCAAAGCCATGGAGCTGTTTGTGGCTAAACCCGAGCCTATGAGGATCCTGGGGTCTGTTGATACGATTATTGCAGAAATTCGCGAGGAAACAAACATTCGTGACAAACTTCGTAAAATCCTACAAACGGAACTTGACCAGGCCAGCGAGAAGGCCTTTTGGGCGGTCGATACAGACTTCAGGGAAATCGAGGGCGCCATGAAGGAAGACCTGTGGCCCATATGTTCTGAAGGCGAAACATTGCCACATACACACTTGTAATGTAAAATGAAATCTGTGTTTTTTATTAAAAAAAGAAATAATAAATACTGTGTTTTTTTATATTGTGCTTCATTACTTCTATAACCGTAAGGATGGATGTTGATAAGCACCTGAAAGATGTGTATTATTCTCCAGAAAACCCTGGTTCTTACGGCGGCAAAAAGCGCCTACAGCGGGGTGTTTGTGATACAAAAGATTTGAGAGTCTCAGACAAGAAAGTTGCTGCGTGGTTATCTGGTGAAGATGCGTACACATTACACAAACCCATCAGAGTCAATTTCAAGAGAAACAGGGTTTTTGTGAGTAACATTGATTCACAATGGCAGGTCGCTTTAGTTGACATGTCAAATGTCTCTGAACATAATGATAATATGAAGTTTATGCTAACATGTATAGATATCATGTCAAAATATGCATGGGTGTTCTTAAAAACAAAACAGCTGTCGAAGTGCACAGGGCTTTTCAAAGCATTCTCGCAAAAGGTCGAAAACCTAAAAAAATACAAACAGATAAAGGTAAAGAGTTTTTCAATAAAATGTTCCAAAGTCTGATGAAACGCAACAAAATAATACACTTTGCCACAGATAACGAAGATGTTAAAGCATCTGTGGTTGAACGTTTCAATAGAACGTTGAAAACGAGAATGTGGCGTTATTTTACAGCCCACAATACAAGACGCTATATAGATGTTGTGCAGGCCTTGGTGCTGGGGTACAATAATAGCTATCACAGCACTATTAAAATGAAACCCCTTGAAGTAAACAAAGATAATGTTTTTAAAGTTTTTAAAAACATGTATGGTCTCTTTCCAAAAAAATCTAAAAAGCCAAAGTTTAAGTTTGAGGAGGGTGACACAGTCAGGGTCTCCAAAGTACGTGGGAAGTTTGCAAAAGGATATGAACAAACATATACAGATGAATATTTCACGGTTGTTGAAAGGGTTCACAGAAGACCGCCGGTATACAGATTGAAGGATTATGATGGTACGAACATTGACGGGGTGTTTTATGAGGCTGAATTACAAAAAGTTATAGTTGGGAAAGACAAAACTTATAAGGTCGAAAAAATTGTTGCTGAGAAAACACACAATAGACGCAAGTTTGTTTTAGTAAAATGGGTGGGGTGGCCCGAAAAATTTAACAGCTGGATACCCGAAAGTCGTGTTGTCGATCTCTAAAAGAGTTGAAAAGTTTACAGACCCGACCAAATCATCAGGGGACACCATGGAAGACGACGGTTTTTATGTCACTCTCCCGAGCAATGCGTGTCTAGATATTTATCCGGGGAATAAAATTTCAAGCTACACAACAAAGTTTGCACGAGCCCTCGAATTACGAGGACAATGGGAGGTTGCTTTGGCGGATATTCAATACCCCTATACTTGGTGCATGCTAAATACTGACGAAAACTATTTTATCGTGCGCGACGCGAAAAAAGCCACAAACTATGTTGTCGCAGTAAGCTGGGGTTATTACAAGAGCCTGAAAGCGCTTGTGGATGAGATTAACAGAAGTTTAAAGATGAAAAAATGGGCTATTGAGGTGGGCTACGCCGTAATGAAAAACAGAATTTATATTAGCGCAGACGAAAATCTATCCCTATCGGCTAACGGAAAGCTCGCCAGAATGCTGGGGTTGGAGTCAAATGTTGCATTATCGGGTGCAAAGCCTGTGGCGCCCCACCCCGCGGATATTCGGGCGGGGTTCTACACAATGTATGTATACACAGACATTATTGACTACCAGAGAGTCGGTGATAGTTTTGTGCCACTGCTACGATGTGTACATATAACAGGATCTAGCAACGATGTAATCACAATATCTTACGAGAAGCCACACTACGTACATGTCAGCAAGAAACACATTGACGATATAACAATTGAGCTGAAATCAGATCAGAACGAGAACATAGCCTTTACTTACGGCAAAGCCAACATAAAACTACACTTTAGGCCTGTGAAATATCGGTATCACGAATAAAAATGGCGAGGACACCCCTCTACGTAGACCCAAATAGGTATATAGCCTATTATACGGAACAGGCCGGTAATGGTTTGCCGGGGTATAAGGGTGCTAGTGTTATGTATGGTAGTGGACTTGGTGGACTATTTCGCGGTTTATTCCGAATGGCCTTGCCCCTACTAAAGAAAGGTTTCAACATAGCCAAGCCACATTTGAAAGCAGCAGCCAAGAACATCGCCAAAGATGTGGTCAACAAAGCTGTGATGAGTCGTTTGAACACCGGTGACCAGGACGGTTCGGGGCTTATGGTTATGACAAGACGGGCACGTAAGAGGCCCACAGGGGGGCGTGTCACGAGCAGGTCTAAAGCTAAAAAGCGTCGCACAGTGAACAGTCGAGCCACAGTGACGAAAAGCACGCGGAGGGTGAAAAAGCGCACCAAGAAGGTTAAGAGAAAAAGTAGATACATTTTTTAAAAATGGCCTTCATACACAACATGTCAGAGGAATGTATGAAGTCAGAACTGGACCTTTTCGCAGTACCGTATACGCAAACAAGCATTGATAAGAACATCTATGTTGAAGTATCCCCCCTGTCAGCCCTTTCGGACACGGGGCCCCTAGAGTTCTATATAGCCGGCAATGGTGAAGATTACCTTGACTTAAACAACACTCTATTATACCTACAGTGTAAGATAACCCGTGCAGATGGTACCAATATCACCAACGCAGACACGGTTGGGATTATTAATTACCCCATAGCGACCATTTTTTCACAGGTGGATGTTTCGCTGGGTGACAGGCTGGTGAGCCAGTCTAGCAACACATACCCCTACAGAGCAATTATGGAATGTCTACTTAATTATTCTGAAGCCACATTGTCTAATCAATTTACGAGTGGCTTATTCTATAAGGATACCGGTGGCCATATGGACGAAACAGACCCGGCGGGGGACAACAACGGTTTGAAAAGCAGAGCCATATATACCGCGGGGAGCAACACTTTTGAATTGCTCGGACCCATCCACACAGACATGTTTTTTCAGGAGAGACTACTTATAAACGGTGTCGATATTAAAATCAAGATGGTGCGTTGTAAGGATGCTTTCTGTCTAATGACCGCTGATGCACAACAACCGTACAAGCTTAAAATAGTCTCGGCAACAATGTTTGTTAAAAAAATCGGGGTATCACCACCTGTTAAACTAGGCCATGCACAGGCACTACTAACAGCTAATGTTAAATATCCTATTGACCGTGTTAGCCTTAAAACTTTCAGCATGGCGGCTGGTCTTAGAGTTTGCAATCAAGAAAATTTGTTTTTGGGGCAATTACCGAAATCGGTCATCATAGGTTTAGTAGATAACGACGCTTTTACAGGAGTTTACAACAAGAACCCTTTCAATTTCAAACATTATGACGCCGAACATATATCAATCAATATGGATGGTCTTCAGATTCCGGCAAAGGCTTTTACCCCAGATTACACAACCGGCTCGGCGGTTCGTGAATTTTATGGTTTAGCACTTGCAACGGGGCGACATCTGAAAGATTCACCATTGTGTATAGATCGTCAAGAATACATAAAAGGCTACACACTTTATGCATTCAATCTGACACCCGATGAAGGATGCAGCCAACATTTGTCCCTGATCAAAACGGGCAATATTCGTCTGGAGATGAGATTCAGATCCCCGCTACCCAGAACCGTTAATTTGATTGTTTACGCATGCTTCGACAATATTATTGAAGTGAACCAGAGGAGGAACGTTTTGTATGATTATTATTAAACATGAACACCCGAGAACTAGATGCTATTTTGTGCAACAACCCATACACCACAAATTACTTTTATGGAACGGTGGCCTGCGATGAGCTACCGGCTGATAAACTAGATAATTTACCCTCCATGTACATTGTGAATACACACCCTCGAAATAAGCCTGGGGAACACTGGTTGGCTTTGTATGTGTGTGCGGATAAGACGGGCGAATTTTTCGACTCCTACGGCAACCCACCTGACTACATTTACTTCCCGGATAGCATCAACACTTTTCTGCAAAAGAACTGCACAAGGATTACTTACAACACAGTACAGATGCAAGACCCGCTCAGCGCAAAGTGTGGCCAGCATTGTATATTTTATCTACACAACAGGGCCAAAGGGGTCCCGTTTAGCAACATTATAGACCTATACTCTGATAATTTGAAAAAGAACGATGCTATGGTGTCAAGATATGTTGACAAAATATCTTTGAATAAATGCCTTAAAAACATGTTAAACTGTGTACAGACGGTTGGCTGTGGTGAAATGTTTAATATCTGTCACGGTTGTTGAAAATAAAAAATAAAAATAAACAAGCGTGTTTCGTTTGGTTTTTACTTTATGTATTTTATTGTAAAATAAAATCACGTTAAACATGACATTTGACATTTTCAGCATTAGGAATACACACACACACACACACACATTCTGCTTCAGAAATCTAACCACGCTGAGTGATCTAAAACCGGCCTATTACCATGCTCTGGTGTAAATACGCCCGCACTTGTTTTGTTTTGTTTTTTTGTGCCGATTTATCATGTCGCGAACATTTTGATTAGGTATAACAGAAAGAGGCATGTTAAGCAGGGCCATAGCCTCTATAAATTCAACCCAACCCCTGGGTCTTCTATTCTCAGAAATCTTTTGAGGTGCTGTTATGTTCTTTATTAGATCCAACATATGTGAGCCACTTACGGCGTTGCCTTTAAGCACAAACTCCCCATCAGCGTTCCACGTTACCACATCTCCTGATTTTGAAATTTTATCCAACACGTACGTGGCATTTTCCCGGCTTCTAGGTGGTACACTTTGTAAGACATCATCAAATCGGGAGGTCTCAGGTCTTACAGTATCGTGAGTCTCGACTGGCAAGGATAGGGTCAATTGTTGTGTTTCCGCAGCACCTTGTTTAATCAGCGCCATAAAACGTTGCAGAGCAATCGTATACAGTTTTGCCTTCTCGTGTGGTACAACATCATTCCTCGACAAGATGTTACGTATGGTTTGATCCAAATCATTTTCAACAGTTTGTCGGATGGGTTCCGGTGTAAAAGTAAGATTCTTTAATTTGTCCATCTGACTTTGAGGTACCAGAAACATCTTTTGTGCATGCTCCATATTTTTAGCCGCCACCGCGACCAGCTATCAAACTGGTTAGAAAAGGTATCGCAACACTCAGTAGGAGGCAGAAGGAAGCCACCCCTTTGATTTATAACTTTAAATTTTTTTTTAATTGATGTTTTCTTGTTAGCCAACAGTTTAATACCAGCTTTTTGTTTTCTTATTTTTTTCAATTGTGTGTTCGTTAGGGGAATATTACCACGCAAAACATTGAGAGCTAGTTCACAAATTGTGTTTATGAGTTCATCAGAAGCAGACTGTAATATACCCCGTCTTTGCCGGGCATCACCTTCAAATAGAGCTTTTAGAAGACTCCAGTTCCGTTTAATACGTGTCGACATATTACTTTTTCTTTAGAACGTAAGCAACCGGCCACTCTGGAGCGTACAAACCAGTTCTGATGCGGTATTCCTCAGGCGTCTGTGCTTTTAAGTCCACCAACAGGTATCCATAAGGTTTTCTGGTAGCATCATCAAAACATTCTAGGAAAAACTTTGAATTTCTGGGGTACATTTGTCGGGCCAAAACATTAACTTGCATTTTATCTCTGGGATTTTTGAACAGAACAATATAGTTTGCATTAAGATTTATTGTGCGGCTGTTTCGACCCTGGAAGAAAAGATTCTGCACAAGATATATGATGCTTAGGTTTCTATGGTGTGCATACTTGGTAAAAGCTCTCTCAATTTCAGAGCTCTGACTGGCGGCTTGCATAAGATCATCAACAATGACCATATTGGTTTTGTGCAACGGTAGCAAAACTTCATCGGTCAAAGATTCAGGAAGCCCTTCTACAAAATGTACATTCTTTATTTTATGAAGCACCTCATCATACATTGGTTGCCAGCAGGAATAAAACCAGACAATGTTCTGCGGTACTTGTGACAAAACATGTTGTGCATTATCGAGCAGTGTTTTCACAAAAACACTTTTACCACTGCTTGAGGGGCCGGAGATTATGCATGAAAAAGGATGCTGAAGACGATTGTCAAATCCTTCACACCCAGGCACTTGTTTAGAATCCATATGGTAAGGTTTTGAAATCCGGGAGCAGTACTCTTTTGTTGTAAACCACTCTGAATATTTTGGAAACTGTTCGTGTGTTGAGAGAGAAACCTCTCTTATCCCTAACAATTTGCTTTGTGCTGGTCATAATTTCACGGGCTGGTGCCTCGGGATTCTGTACATAGTGCTGTACCAAGGCTGTGAGTGATGAAAGATTGACAACTTGTGTGTTAGTATTGTGCAGGGTTATACCTTTCACTTTCATGCAGGTTTTACCGAGCAGTGTTTTATAGCCGTATGTCTTGGGTCCTCCTGAAACAAATTCAACAATGTGGTCACCAGGGTCTAGCTCGCTAGTCAATTCACCCAAAAAATCGCCGAGAGAAGGCATCCAGTCGCCCGGCCGGCTCACAAAGATTACAGAATCTGTGTCGTGGTACAGAACTCTGTCGGGCATTTTATCCATGAGCTCATAAAGCTCGAGCCGGGCATAAGCGGTGGTGAAGGCCGCGATGAACACATTGCTGTATCTGGGTGGTTTTGGGAAACCCTTTGCAAGTCTCCACTGGACCAGGGCTACTGTCTCGGTAAGAAATGAAAAGTGTGAGATGTCATACTCATCCGAAAACATGAATTGCAGAAACTGCTCGGGATCACGGATCAAGGTTGTGTTTGACTGATTGCTTCTCTGGCCAAATTTGCCCCAAAGACTATTTAAAAACAGTTTAGAAATTTGTCTTTTGGCTTTGTTTACACAGATATTGTTTGGGTCCAATCGGACGCCCTCCTTCTCCCAGTAACTCTGCACATATGCCGCCTTGTCAGAATCATCAGAAACCCAAGAGGGGTATCCTGACGCTTCTTGTTTACCCTTTAGGTGCGTCTTAATGTAGTCACTGAAAAGAGACTCGGAGCTATCTTGGAAGTGCCAGATTTCAAAAATTTTGTCAATGGTGTAACCTTTTTCAATAGCTTTAAGCATTTCAACGGTACACCATACACCTGTTAGAGAGCGCATATCAGCAGAATGCTGACAGCAACCTTGATGCTCGGATTCCGCACAGGTCCGGCAGAGTGGAAACATTAATTTACCAGAGACTCTGTATGGTAACACTGGTATTTTAAGGTTTCTTGGTGTGTTGACCCTGGCTTTGATCAGACCGAAATAGTTTTCGATCGGTTCAAAGTCACGGAAGATGATGATGGGGTGGTTTGTTGGGTAAACTTTAGTTTTGTTCACAAACGGGTATAGACTGGTGAAATCAAAATAGTGCATTTGCTCACCTTCTTGAACTTTGTAGTAAAGTTGCAAAGCATTCGTTCGACCACCAAACAGAGCAGCCCGAGGCTCCATACGCTCGGGATAGTCCTGATGTCTCAGGAATTCCTGAACATCGGGGCTCTCACGTTTAAGTCTTACCCATTCATGCTCCCACATCACGACAACATTCAGGTTGTATACGCGGCGTAAAGTGTCAATTTTTTCCTGAAATTTGTGGTAGATTGAGCCAAAATCTGTTTTTGTGATAGGGCTAATCGTGTTTGGCTGGAAACAATTTTTGCATCCGTGGTATAGGCAGCCAGCGTATTCAAAAGCCGTACGTACACCGTCCGACTCTGAATAACCGTCTAGATGGTAGTTACCCATCTTAACCTCACCATGGTTCAAGGCATGTTGAATGAAAAACTTTTCCTTGTGGCTCACATATTATAACCATTGGATTGATGCGGTGGAAAAGGCTTTCTGCTGTCGGACATAATTATCGGGCGCTGTGACTGCAATGGTGTTTTTGGGTAAAAAGTTTGTGCAGAATTGCTTCATACACACAGAGGCTATTGTAATGCATTGGAACGGGTCTAAACCCGTGCTCCCAAGCACCTCTGTCCTAAAACGTAAACAGGCCTCCCGCAAAATAACAACATCGTTCTGGCAGTACTCTGACATTTCTTTACGAAAGTCAAACACACCCCCAGACACGTTATCATACCAGGCCTTAAATGCAACCCTATCCTTCTCCATCATTGTGTCAACGCCATAGTACAAGGGTGGCGGGTACGGGCCGATGTAATTCTGGTTCTCAATTTTATTCCAGAAATGGGGAAAATGCCCCTTTTTCACATTGTCAAAACCTAGCGCGTTGGGCATGTCACTAAGCTTCATAGTCAGGAAACAGAGTGAATCAACATACCTCTGCCCAAAAGCATCGTCTGTAACACACAGGAGTTTGCTACCTTGTGCTATGATGCTTGGTGTCACACCCTGCTTAACCAAATACTGCATCAGCAGGTACCCGTCATAACCCTTCGAATTATGTGCAATGAATGTATACCCCTTGTACTTTGGTGTTCGGTATCGCTTAAAAAAAGCCTTTACACAATCATCACCAGCCGCCGTCCAACGCTTACCATTAAAATCAATGCAACATATGAAATTTGCAATGTGTTCACCATGGTCCTGCCGACACTCAAAATCATAAAACACATAACGTACGCTTGGGTTCTCAGTTTTCACAGGCTGTATGTAGCACACATGTTCAACAACCGGGGTCAATAAAGCCTTGCAGGCTGTGCATGTCTTTAGACCACATGTGTGTGGTTTAGGCGGACTACCGACATCATATGTGCGGGCACATTTGATGCAGAACTTGTATGTGTCACAGATACTGAGCATCTTGCCGCTCGACTTATGTTGTTTCAAAACTTTATGTTCTGCATGGCAAAAGCTTGATCGACAGATACGCATACAGTCGTCACACCTTATCGTTGCAGACCGATGCTTAAAACAATCTGCATGTACACAGACGTTGCAAGTATGTTTGCATTTGTGGTTATGTTTCGATGTGTATGGTGTGTAGCAAAAGTTGCAAACATATTGGCTACCTAAGAAACCTTTCAACGATTTGATGCCATAATAGTGCATGCCATCGAGGTATAGGAACAGTGTTTTTTCGTGTATAGCCTCGGATGTTTGAAACTTTGTTAAGACCCCGTTATTTGCACTGTGTGACAACACGACAATCTTGATGTTTAAAAACTTTTCAAACATCTGAATGTCTGAAAAACAAACCTTGTGTTGAACACCCAAGCCTACGGAACGTTGCAATTGCTCAGCCTCTCTTTCAGCTTCACATGTGTTTAATGCCGGATGTAAAAGGTGCGTCAAACACATTGCAAAGCATAGGTTGTTACCGCGGTTGTAGCTAACAATTAGGTGTTTTAGTTTTTTGCGAATGATTTCGCTCTTGAGACATGACGATAATTTCCGCCGGTCCCCCACACCACCATTAGGGTTCTGAATAATGTGAGCCACAAGCATCAGCGTTTCATCAGCCAGAATCTCAAAATTGCTCTGTATCAACTTTTCAAACATGTCCAAAAAAATATCCAATTCAATGTTGTCGCCGTTTAGTTGTACGGTTACGCCCTCAGACAACGAATCACCCCTTAATTCTAGTTGTACAACATCGTTGGGGCGCGACAACTCGCGAACTTTAACCAGTATCTGTTCTAAAATGTTTAAGACATACACATACAACTCTGCGTAGTTGTCAATGTCGTACAGTGCTGCAAAGTTAAAGCGGTGCCGAATTTCTGTACTGTTGAATTTGGGCCTGCGTATCACCTGAATGTCTGTGTTATCAACCGCACCACCATCTTGGTTGACTTCTGGAAGTCCATGCACGTTATCATCTACAGGGCTTTGGGGGCTCTCGAACACAGTAATGCCATGCGTGTTATTTTCGGTGTTTGGGTTAATATCCGTTTCAGCACGTGCGCGTTCACGGTTTACCGCGGCCAGCGCGTTTAACAGCCCGGTAAAAAAACAATCATGCACTACAGTTTCACTACTTGTTTCATGCGTGTCAATAGAGCCTTGATTAACATCCTCAACAAGTGCTAAGAGATGTGGGTTAACATTTTCAGGCATTAACTCTAAACGGTTAGTGTTTTCAGCATCATCCACAGCAGGTCTTTTGCAGCTCGACCCCTCGGAACAAGAAGCAGTACGTGGTCTTTTCGGGGCCATATTTATTGCAAATGTTGGTTTACAAGTGCTTGAAAACTGTTGTAGAGTTCTGCTCGCTCTCTATCATTGGCAACAATTCTATTGACAATACAAAGGAGTTGATCGTTTACACTCGCCGGACGGCCCCTTTGGTCCACGGTTTGTGTGGCTTCTGTCACCCTTGCTTGGCCCGGCTCTTGCGCAGTAGCTTGCTCGGCAGCACCACGATTGCTCGGTCGCCTTTCTTGGCCGTTTGTTGGGGTTTCTGGTTCGGGTATCGACACCAGCTCCTCATCCGTTACTTCGCCGTCTGTAAGAAAAAATTAAAAATACTTTACATATTTAGTTTAAAACACACTAAAAAATTTTACAACATAAAAAATAAAAAATAAATTTAAAAAATAATTAATTACATTAAAAATACTAAATTAAAAATACTTTAATAATCAGTTAATTTAAAGCAGACATACACACACTAAAATTTTAAAGAAAAATTTAAAAAATTTAAAAAATAATTAATTATACTTTAAAATTCTAAATTAAAAAGACTAATATTCATATTTAATTTAAAGCAAACAAACAAAAAGTTCTTTAAAAAACATTATACATGCGCTCACACACACACACATGCGTGCAAAACCACGCACAAACACACACACACACACACACGAGCACGCATACGCGCTCGTGCACAAACACACACACACACACTTGCACACCCCCGCACACGTTTTCAACACGTGTACAACTCACAGCCAGACGTTTCCCACGTCGAACTTTCAGGTCTGCTGTTTGACTCCACTGTATACGCTTCTAGAGGTGTTTCTGGGGCTTTTTAAAAATAAAATGTGATAGAATCAGACAAAACGATAACTACAAAGGCTAAATATCCCTAAAACAGAAAAGTTTAAACGTTTCCTACTTTGTATATTCGTGTATCGTGGGTCCTCCAACGAAGCCAGAACCTGAGCCTCGATGTTGATTGTCGGCCTTGTAACCAACGTGTCTAAAACAATTAAACATTAAACAATCATATATAAATATAAAACAGCTTTAAAAGGATCATTTAAACAACCGTAAAAATAATATATATTTAAAAACACAACAGGCTGTTTAATGGCTCAGTCTTTGTGAAATAAAAACCTTAAAATAAACCCTAACGACGTTCAACAGTCCAAAAACGTTGTTTTACAACGGTCTTTAAAAGTTTCACTCTGGATATATATATATATATATAAAATATATACGCGAGTTGCGAATCTGTATATAAGCCTTTGTCGAACTAACGTAGAGTGCCACGAACAGCCATTTTGTCTGCCATGTGCCGAGACCACATGTCCAACACCTTTAAACAAGCGGCCATGTTTAGAGACCACGTGTCTAATACATTTCAACAGTCGCCAATAAATATATACATATATATATATCTGCACACACAGTCTCTTTCAAAGTAAATTTTAAGCAAATGTATAATACAAATTACAAACACTAAGTTCTATAGAACGGCTTAATTAGTTTTCATTGGGGTAACAAACATCCAGGCCTACAAACTGTTCGGCCGTATATCAACTATATCAAAGTAGTCTAACACATTTACATCAACAAAAGCCAGATCTGTTTACTGTCGTTGTCTTTGTGAAATAAAAACCTTAAAATAGACCCTAACGATGTTAAACAATCCAAAAACCGTTGTTTACATCGGTCTTTAAAAGTTTCAGACCCGGCCTTGCGTAGAGGGCTGGCGTATATGCCTTTTGTTGGCCTTTTGTCGAGACAACGTGTCTAACACATTTAAACATTCGCCATTAAATATATATATACACACACACACACACACACACACACACACACACACACAGTCTCTTTAAAAGTACATTTTAAACAAATGTATAATACAACTCACCAGCACCAAGTTCTACAACGCTGTGTAATTCGTTTTCCAGAGGTAGCAGATGTATCAATTCTTCCAGGCCGGCTAGCTGTTCAGATCCCAAATCAATAACGTCTGCTGTTTCCGCAAATATGGTGTCGTAGTCTGCAGTACATTAACAAAAGCCATGTTAAGAAATAGAACATTCAGCATGCTTAATTAACAACTTGTAAATCTCATACTTGTACGATAATGAAATATAGGAAACAAATCGCTACCTTGCGTTGAAAAGTAGACCGCAGACATTTCTTCGTTGCGTATTGGTATCGGTGACGTCTTCAGATATCTTCGGATGTGTTCGCTGGTCACGATAGCCGTAAGTGTCTGTTTTTATAATGTTTTTTGGTCGGAGCCTTCATCTTTGATTGGTTGTATCATGTTTTTACAAACCCCCCCCCCCCCATCTACCACCTGTTTAGAGATGTCGCCGGGGCTTTGACACAAACTTTAAGAACGCTTCTGCGCCTGTGCGGGCCCTTTGACCCCTTTTGGACCAACCCTCCGACACCGTCACTACCATTGGTTCGCGCAAACGTCCATCAAAAACTCCTACGTAAACTTGCGTCAAACTCCACGTGACAAGACGTTTGGTGCGTCATTTTGGCGTTTGATACAACCCAATGTTCTCTCTCTGAACAATTTTAGTCATGCACGATAGCCGCTAGCTGCCGACGTGCTGTGAAGTTATCGCTCTATCTTCTAGCGTATCCCACGGAACTCCGCAACGACAGAAACTTTCCAAGTTTTCGTTTTTCGTTTTAATTCTTTAAAACGTAACATTTTCTTCATAGTCTTTCGTGCGAACCATTCTAGGCTTTTAAGCGCGCTATCTCGCCTTTTGAGCCTATCTTTTGTCTATTTTTGAACAGTATTGTGATTTCGCTGACTCTGGAAAAGTTTATAAGTTTTTGCCTACAGCGTCTCTGCTCGCGGACGCCTTTCACCCCCGGAGTTTATGTTTTCTTCCTTCATGGCATCTAACAAGTCTTTACAATGATTCTGTTTAATGTTTTTTCATTATAGGCCACGACGATTTTTCACGTTTTAACAGCCTGCTTGAATTATTCTTTTTAACAAACGGCTGCTGCCGCTAGCACAAACGGCTTTTTAAAAATAAAACTTAATTGCCGCGGCTACTACTACTACTACAACTAATAACCTATACATTTATACAACCATACTTTTTCACGATGTTTTTCAAATAAAACAAATGTACAACACATTACATTGCCAATATGTCACCCTAAGCACCCTGTCCCCGACCCTAAAAACAATTCGTCACTAAACCACAACGCTTACAACAATTCCCAATAAAATGACATCGCCAAACCCTTGAAACGAAAAACCCACAAACACCCGCCCCGAATGATGATGCATCATCATAATCATAAAAATAAAAAAAAAATTTAAAAAAAATAATTAATGCATAATCATATTTTTTCATAAACTCATTAATATTCATAAATTGACCTTTGACACCATCAATCACTTTTTGACAGTAACCGAATCATATTATACTACTACCGCTCATCACCTGGCTAATACCATCCCTACAGTGAAGCATGGCGGTGGCAGCATCATGATGTGGGGATGTTTTTCAGCAGTGGGAACGGGGGCGACTAGTCCTGATAGAGGGAAAGATGATCTGGGGGCTAGTAAGTCTGCAATATAACCCGGTGCAAATCCATGGACTGATTTACAAACGAGTAAAATAATTTAAAAATCTATTTAAAAATGTACAGGTAACCAGTGTAGGGACTTTAAATTGAGAGTAATGTGTGCTCTCTTCCTGGTTTTAGTTACGACCCTAGCAACAGAATTCTGAAGGAGTTGCAAGTGACCTATTGCCTTATTAGGAAGCCCAGAGAATAATGCGTTACAGTAGTCGAGCCTGCTCATAATAAATGTGTGCATTAGTTTTTCTGAGTCACCTTGAGTGAGAACAAGTCTGTCTTTAGCAACATTTCTCAAATGGTAGTAGGCAGTTTTTATTACATTCCGTATGTGTGGCTCAAAGCTCAGCTCACTGTCAAAGATACCACCTAGGTTTTTAACCTCGGTTCTGGGATAATGGGCTCAATTTTGTCATTATTTTCTCTCTGGGTGTCTTGGGTCCAAATACCAATATTTTAGTTGTATTATGGTTTAACTGAAGGAAGTCATCCAAGCATTAATATCTGTGATACAGCTGGTTAATCTCTCAATGGGGCAAGGATCATCGGGCATAGCAGAGATATAAAGTTGGATATCATCGGCATAGAAATGGAAGTTGATGCTATGTTTTCGGATGATGTTGCCTAGTGGGAGCATGTACAAGCTAAACAAGATGGGGCCTAATATTGAACCTTGAGGAACTCCACAAGTAAGGGTGACTTTCTGTGATAAATGCTCGCGGAGACAGACCAGGGAATCACAGTTTGTGAGGTCGGACCTAAATCAGTTTAAAATCGTGCCAGAGATGCCAACCCATGTATGGAGTCTGTTTAAAAGGATCTTGTGGTCTACGGTATCGGATGCTGCACTAAGGTCAAAAAGCAACAAAATTGAGGGTTTCTTTGAGTCAAGATTCACTCTAATGTTGGTAAGGACTTTAACCAATGCCGTTTCAGTACTATGCATAGCGTGTAAAGACTGGAACTTCCAAAAAATAGTGTTAGTGTTAGTGTAATTCAATCAGCTGCGTAAAAACCTGTTTCTCAAGTATTTTGCTGTGAAACATTAAATTGAAAATTGGTCTATAATTGTCAAGAATAGAAGTGTCTAAATTAGATTTTTTCAGTAGTGGTCGTACAAACGCAGTTTTAAGAACAGATGGAAAATTGACAAGGTTCAGCACCTCCCCAGACAAACAGGTGAATACTTTTTTAAAAAGAAGGTAGGGATAGGATCAAGATTACAAGTTGAAGAGTTGAGCTTTTTGACAATTTTATAAAGCAGATTCTCATTAATTATGGCAAATGATTCTAAGGAGACATTTGGTGGAGAGGCAGGGTCAATGCAGATCATTTTTGAAGATATGCCAGTCCTACTCTTTGTTATCTTGTCTCTGAAGTACATGGCAAATTCAGTGCATTTAGCTGGGGAGACTATCTCACTATCCACAACGGGAATAGGATTAATCAGTCGATCTATTGCTGA
Source organism: Ilyophis sp. 1 JC-2022 (assembly GCA_022702515.1). Classification (NCBI taxonomy): domain Eukaryota; kingdom Metazoa; phylum Chordata; class Actinopteri; order Anguilliformes; family Synaphobranchidae; genus Ilyophis; species Ilyophis sp. 1 JC-2022. The sequence goes on along the minus strand of CM040397.1, from coordinate 59,729,948 downwards.
GAATAGAAATCTTGGATTGTCCTGATTGTTAGCAATCAGGGTGGAGAAATATGCTTGTCTATCAGCTTTGGTACTCTTATTGTACTTGGTAAGACTATCTTTTAAGATGTCATAGTGGATCTCCAATTTAGTTTTCCTCCACTTTCGTTCAGCCCTACGACAAATCCTTTTGAGTTTGGCCGTCTCCTCATTTTCCCAGGGAGTTCTTGGCTTACTTGCAATATTTTTAATTTTGAGTGGAGCCACGGAGTCAATTGTGGTCCTTCGTTTCATACAAAAAATATTAGCGAGAGTCAGAGTCAAGAAAACGTTTCCTAACAATTATTTTTAAATTTGTAAGCGCGTTGCATGCCGTAACATTAAAAAACACACAGCAATGATCTGAAACAGAAATATCAATAATAGAGGTAATATCTAGAATCCCTGTGTAATGACAAGATCAAGAGTGTGTCCATGTTTGTGAGTGGGTTCTTTTGTGATGTGTTGTATAAAATCCATAGAGCCTACGAGATTGATAAAATCAGCAACTTTGCTGTCAACTCGATTATCTAAATGCAAATTTAAATCTCTCATAATAATACTCCTATCATAATGTGTGCAAATTATGGAGAGCATTTCTGAGAAGTCACTGAGAAATAGGGGGCATTGCTTGGAAGGTCTGTTTAATTTAACAGCTAAAATGGTGGGAACACACTTAAGAGTAACATTGTGATATTAAAAAGAAGTATAATCACCAAATTATGTGTTTTTATGGCAGAGGCAAGAATACTGGCAATACTTTTCCCATTCCCATTTCTTACTGCTTGGGAGAAGTTAAAATTAGGTTGGGAAGCTTGACCTTCCTTACTTAACCAAGTTTCAGTTAAAAACATGCAGTCTAATTTGCATTGGCAAATTAGGTCATTAATAATGAAAGACTTGCTCGTCAATGACCTAATGTTTAAAAGTGCCATATTAAGCTTTGGGGAGCTACTACAGAGGTTAGGGTTACTACAGAGGTCTTTGTATTCAAGATCGGAATTTTAACCGGATTCATGGTATAACTTCCTCTTTGTGCTGTCATAAGGAACTCTCAGTGGTAGATGGATTATGGAACTGCCGGTCAGCTGTCCAGAAAGCTGACTTCACCACTGTCTACGCCAAGATGACGTCCCTCCACTTCCTGGCTCTCACTGAGACCTGGATCACTCCTGATAACACAGCCACTCCTGCTTTGTCTGCTGGTTACTCCTTCTCCCACACCCCCAGGGCCTCTGGCTGAGGCGGGGGTACTAGTTTGCTGATTTCCACATCCTGGAAATTCTCTATTCCGACTGTACACTGCCTGAATATCACCTCATTTGAGTTTCATGCAGTCACTTTAACTCACCCGTCTACACTTAACATTGTTGTTCTCTATCGCCCTCCAGTTCCGTTCGGCGCTTTCCAGGATGAACTGGACACTCTCCTGAGCTCCTTCCCTGAGGATGGCACCCCTGTAATCCTACTGGGAGACTTCAACCTCCAGCCAGAGAGTTCCCAGCTATCCAGTGTCACCTCACTCCTCCAGTCCTTCGCCCTCACTCAGTCCCCATTGCCTGCCACCCACAAGGCTGGTAACCAACTGGACCTTGTACTCACCAGGAGCTGTGCCACATCTGAACTCACGGTGACCCCGCTCCACGTATCGGACCATTTATTTATTTCATTCTCACTCTCCTGCCCACTTTCCCTCAACTCCACTAACAACCCACCCACTGTTATGTTCAGGAGAAATCTCCGCACCTTCCTGCACTCCTCTCTCACTAGTTCCGCTCTCTCTGCATTTCCTCCTCCTGCTCCATTTGCTAAAATGCCTGTTGATGTTGCCACCTTTATGTTTAACTCCTGCCTCTCTCACTCTCTACTCACTATGTCCTCTTGTCTCCAAACCAGCTCGACCATCACCCCCCTACCCGTTGCTGACGGATTCTCTCAGATCCAGCATAACCATGCTGCCCTCCTATCACACTTTGCTGGCAGCCTTCACAGCTGCAATGACATCCTCTAAGACTTTATTTTTTCAGTCTAAAATTAATGCATGTGTATCCAATCCACATAAAATCTTTTCCACCTTCTCCTCCCTGCTTATCCCCCCTCCACCCCCTTCACCCTCCTCCCTATCTGCAGATGACTTTCTGACCCACTTTGAGGGGAAGGTAGCCATGATCCAGAACTCCTTCACGCATCCAGTGACACCCCACATCCACCATACCGAACCCATCGCTACACTGTCATCCTACAAGACTCTGGAGGATGCAGATGTGCTCCAACTGGTGACGCACCATCGCGCAACCACCTGTCCAATGGACCCCATCCCTTCAGCAGTCCTCCGGTCTATATCCGGTGAGCTCCTTCCATATCTGTCCTCCATAATCAACACTGTAAAGTAAAAAGCTGAACAGCAGTTGTTACCTAATGAATTATGCTTTACTAAGCGGAATGTAGGTAGCTACGCTACAACTAAAAACACTGCACCATCTTGGTACAGTAAATACGCCTGGGTGCCTCTCCCTCTGCTGTATCTGCGTGACTTCCGAAGGCTTTGTGTTGAATGAGGGAGACTGGAGTATCTGCAGGCCGGAGCGTGTCAAAAGAAAGGGGGGTTTTGAAAGCAAAGGGGGCAAAAAGCAATTTTCTATTAGTCGATAATTCTGTTAGTCAAACACATTATCCAATCAAAAGCATCCTCCAAAGACTTCAGGAAGTGCGGCTCCTATGTTTCTATCTGTAGGCATGCAAACATGTCGGTAAGTAAATAATTCCTGAAAACAAAAGTTGTGATATTTAGCCTACGTAAAGTAGGGTGACCAGACGTCCCCGGAAATGTCCACGTCTTTTTCCTCCAAACAGAAAAAAAAAAAAAAACACTCAGTTTCGATTTGCTGTCCTACGCGTGTAATCTTAATGCAGATGAGATACTTTTCAGTTCAAGTTGTTTAGACTAATGAAAATGGACTCTGACATGGCCTGCTAGATTTGCCATAGCAGCCAATGTAAATTGGGAAATCTTCCCGCTCTCCCTCCCCCTCAATTGGCTAGTAGACTGTAGATAGCTATTGCAGCAGACAGCAGGTTATTTGCAGGTGAGTTACATTACAATCGATTAAATACATTGTCACGTTTTTAATTTTCATTCACTCTTACGTTAGCTGACCGTAGTCGGTGTTTGTGAGTTTAGCTTATCAAATGAATGCCAATTGTTTATTGTTGATAACCTTACCTTAATCAAGCTAGCTAACGTTATGCCAGCTAACAATTAACTACCATTACCTAACGTTATTTGATAGCTAGCCAACTGTTTGTTGCTAACATTGTTAGACAATGTTAACGTCACGCATTAGCTTGGTAAGAAAATAAATACTACAGTATTTATGTATGGTAGCTATCTGTTTTGGATAAGAATCAGTCACACTTCGAGAGTCTATCATTTGGATTTAATGAAGGAAAACATTCATATGTTACAATTCTGCTCTCACTACAGTAAGGCTAACTATCTAGCTAGCTATCAGTTCTCAACGTGCCGGAAAATTTGAGCCAGACCCTGCCTACTGCCTGGGCACGCCCGGAGCTATGGGGGGGCATTGCACCCCCTGGTGGACGTCAGTGCACACCTAGTTGTCTTCGTAAATCTACATTGTATTTTAAGTTTTTTTGTTTCGCAATCTTGTGATCTTGTAACCTAGCTTTGAGAAGGACTCTAATATCCAATGACATTCAACTTTTGAGTATTGACTTTAAAAAATATTGCCCGCCCGGCGCGCTGACTGGGTGTAGCTTACAATTCTTCCCAGCGTATTTTCCAACTTCCGGGCCCATTGCTTGACTACGTCTCGCTAGCTAGTAGCACCTAAAACTGAACTGTCGATTATATGCTCTATGCTAGCCAGCAATCTAAAAGTGATTTGATAAGTTTCAATGTATTTGTTCAATTGGCCTGTAAATAAACATTATTAGCTAGTTCTACACTTGCATTTATGCTCGCATTCAGGACCATGGATAGGTTCAAAAAGATATCTCGTATTTATTGTTTGCGCCAAAGTTCTAGCTAGCTAGTAATAGATTCGGGGCATCTGCGGCAATGTGCGATAACTCATTCTCCACACTGACAAATGTATTCAGCCAACACAGAAGAAGCATGTTGCATACACGGAAAGCCCAACTGATTCAGCTGGCATTCGAGAAAGACCTAACAAGAAAATTTTGCGATGAATGGAAGGAGAGGCTGCTTAGGAGATTCATTCGAACATCAAGGCGATTGCAGCTCTGCTGAGTCAAGGTAAACTGACGTTAAGCTGCCCGTGATGCTGTTATCTGCACGTGTAATGTTATTTCTGTTGAAAAGCTGGATTAATAATAGCTTGCCTATTATTAATTTGCTGGTTTAGTAGAAAATAATCAGGTCCTGTAAAACCTATTATTGACACCATTCTGTTCGTATCTAGCATAGCTAGCTGGCTATGGTAAAGTGATTGCTGAGATGTGTCCGCTTTTTTGAGCTGTGTTGTGGCGTAGTAGTGCACGCTTGTGGCACGGTGACGTTAGCAGTCTTAGGTGATTTATGAATGTGCTGTGTAGGCTATCGCATGGCGCTTTGAGAAGCACTCCTTGGTTGTCGTTGTTTTATATATATATCACACGCTTTTTGTGCCCCCCCCGTGGATTCCAATTGTGCACCCCTCTGTATGTTCGTCTAGCCGGGCCTGCTACTGGGTGAGCTGGGACTAAGGAACAGCCCGGTCATTTTTGTTGAGCCCTGTCCGAAAAAAGACCAAAACGGTCGTGTTAATTGCGCCCTCAATCAGACCGCACCGACAGCACAGCAAGAGGAGGGAGACTCCAGGAGTGACAGGCTGAAAAATAAAAACTATTTATGATCAAAAACTCTTCTGGAGCATGCCTTAACGTGCTTTACATGAGCACATGCAGTGAATAGATGCATTTTGCATGTCCATGTCGCTTTTATTTTTGTTTGTTAACGTTCATTGATTTAGCAAAGAGCAAAAAAACCATTAGTGTTTGAAAGGTTCGTAGGCAATCTAACGCCATACTGCATATAAATATACGCCACGTCACATAGCACTGTAATCGCGACATGTAGTCCAGCTGTCTCTCGTTTTTGTGTTTGTTTATTTGAATGTGTTTTGTTGTGTCTGGCTTTTGTCTTTTGTTTTTTCATGTGCTGTGTGTCTGTTGTGGGACTGGAAAGCGGGCTGGAGATTTTTCAGGGCACTCCTGTTGCTCGTTTTGATACTATTGCCGAATTATCCAGTCGGGATATGTTTATAGTTGTCACCATGGAGACGCATTCACAACATAGGCTATACTCGGGAATGTCCGTTAGATCTGCAGCTACAAAGTTACCGGAGTTGAAGATATCAAGACAAGGCAAAGACAATCCTGAAAAGGCAGCCAGGGAAGGAGAAGTGAATGCAGAGGAGGAGTGAGCGACGACTGGGGAGTGGAGAGGTTGAGGCAGATCGGTGCTCCGTTTCGACTGGACAGTGGACAGAGACTTTGTGTATGGAGGAAAGTCGCGGATACGGAGTTTGTGTACGTCGACAGCTTTGTTCCTACAGCTGTTGGACTGCTTGATCACACTGAACATCTCGGGACAGCGGGGGCGGATGGGGAGCTGTTGCTTTTCATGTTCAATTTTTAATCATGACTCATACCTTCACTTTAATTCACTTAATTTGTTTGATTAATTCAATGATAATTCAAAGTTCCCTCACAGGAAAATAAAATGTATTCTATTTTATAACATTATTAAATCACTGCGAGTTCAGAAAGGTATTTTCATACGGAAGACTGGAGAGGACATGGGTAGCCTACATTAAAAAAAATGTATAGTTCGTTCGTGATCACAAATAATTATTTTGTAACTTCGACAGAACAAGGTTGTTTTCTCAAGATCATTATTTATTTATTATTTTGTTATCTCAACAAGCTTGGTTTCTTATTTTGTGATCTCGACATCACACAATTTGTCTTCTCGTGAGTCCATCACACACATTTTTTCCCCTGCTTGTCCAGAAGTCAAAATGACTAACTTTGTCACTATCTGAAATGTGCATAATATAAGCCAGGCAGCGAAGCATTATATACGTTATATTGACTATACATTATGCTATTCAAATTTGTTACATTACTTGGACAAGGATCAACATATTGATGTTTTCAGGGTTGCGTTCCCCTTTAACAGTTCCCAGAGAAGCACACACACTTTTCCAGGTGCCAGGTGGTAAAAAGTGTAAGCCTAAGAACAAAGAATGCGTGCAAACACAAATAAATCACAATTGTGAGCTAAAAATGAGTATTGCTACTTTTAATATTTTATTTTGTGAAGTTAAATGTTTGAGTAAATTTTTTTGTTTCACTGTTCTGCCTTTTTAATAAATTCAAATTAACGTTATAACGATGACAACTGTAGTGATGGGCAGTCCGGCTCTTTTTTCTGAGTCGACTCTATTTGTACTATTCAGTTTGAGGAGTCGGAGTTGCAATTTTGGTACTTATGGTTAATACAGTAGAGCCATTTCAGCCGCATCTTTTTCTTTCAGCAGCGCAAGCTGGAATTAGAAGCTGTTTCAGACAGCAGACCCTAGCTGGTAACAAAGTAGATAAAAGAAGTTCATAAACTAGCCTTGATATTTTATTCAGACCCAAATCATCTGAATGATGCTTCTCAATTTACAGTAGCCTACTCTCTCAAGCTAGTTTGCAATCGCAGGTTACGTTTATTTACGACTTTCCCATCTCTGTTTTTCGATCATAGATTGTCACATTAGATCTTACAGGTAATAATAGACATTGAAAGGTTATATTTGTATAGAGCTATTTCATTTATGCTAATATTAATCTTTTTTAAAAATCAGATCCTAGAATCCAGTAGCCTAAGTCTACTGAAAATGAGGTGGATGGAAGACTGTATAAGAGAGATAGCCAGCCAAATTTGACAAACAAGCCAGATATTTATTGTGTGTCAGTGTGTGCATATGATGTACAGGAGCCTGTGTCGTTTATTTATTTGGACACCATAGCGTTATTTGAATGTGTTTATTTGAACTTTATTTGTACTTTATTTATTATATCATACACAATTGTAGGCTATTTATTCTGTTCACTGTTGTTGGTCAAGAGTTCTAAATAAAAATGCCACCACTTTAAATAAGTGTTTTCTGTCATTTTTAGTAGCCTAATCTAGCTGAACACAGTCGCAATATCGCATATTAGGCCTAATTGTTTCATAGTTGACTGGAATTCGGTTGCAATTCTCGCAAACAGCCAAGTTTAATAATTTTGTAATAAACAGTCGGTGTCTCGGAATATCATTACATATAGGCTAACATAATTCATTTGTCAATAGGGTTTCCGGTTGAATCACGCTGAGTAGTAAAAACCCGATTAATAGCTTAATGGTGTACTGCATTTTGCCCATTGTTAAAACCAACAGTTATGTGGTGAAAACTCGAAAATGACTTTGGTTTGTGTCACGGCTCTGGTTCAGGCTCTCTGTCTGGAGCCGTGGGATATTGCAATTTATTGCTTAAATTGAGTCGAGTTGATTTTGTGCTGATCAGTTGGGTAGTATAGCTACTGTAGCTATGTATCTTTCTTTTAACCACTAGTAGTCATAATAACTTTGGAATGAGCTGGGGCGATTATTAACTTCACAAAAGTGTGTGCAATATTGTTATATCAAATTAAAATGTATTCTTACGTAGGTTCTAACTTAGCAATCAGAAACTGCGCACAGCGCATTAACCACTGCTGAGTGTCTCCCGGCTGTAGTAGAAAGCAGGCAGAGTCAGAGCCAGAGCCAAGAGCCAGAGCCGTGGGTACGCACGATTCCCTCTAACTGGCGAGTCGACTCAGCATAAAGAGTCGTTCAAAAACAAACTGCACATCACTAGACGACTGATATTTGACACACAGATGATCAAAATCATTGTTTTCTGATGCGTTTGCACAGCTACATTTGCATCACTTCCGAGAAATGTCCCCGGATTTGCTTCCAGAAATCTGGTGTAGTAAATCAAACAATCCTTTCACCGCCCTGTTGGGAGGGGTCAGGACCATTCCACGACACATAATTCAAACTTTCTCCCAAATACACCACACTACATTCCAGAGCCTGATATAACTTGATTTATTATAGAAAGATTCACATGAATACAAATACCCAGGCTGATCGACTAAGCACACGTAACTAAGTACACTCTCAATGACACGGTCCAGTCTAAGTTTGTCAACTCCATGCACTCCCACAAGACGTTAAGCAAGCACAGTGACAGAGACAAAACACATGGCAGCAGCAATGAAAGTTCAGACAACTCTTCTTTTTATCCTTTCCTTAAACTATGCCCTGTGTGGGCCTTATAGTCGTACTCCGCCCCCTGTGAGATGTTTTTTCCATGGTCAACAGCGTCCTCTGCTGGTTTTAATTAAGCATTACATATGAAATTAATTTATATAGTAGTTTTGATGAAATGTTATTTAATAATATTGGAAACGGCCGAGTTCAATGCATAATAATACAATGATCTAATGGGTTAGATAATACTAACTGTAAAATGTTCTAATCTTATTTCCACAGTCTACAGTTAATGTGTGGGTGCGTTATGGAATGCAAGTTAACATTTTCTCTATAATATGCAAGATTATTTTGTAATAATATAAACCTTAATACTGATGTATATAAAGAAAAGGGAAAATGTATTCTTTGGATCTAATAAGCTCAATTAGTTCTCGCACTGCACACACACACACACACACACACACATTTCCAAGGCAACAGTGTTAGACATTTTTTAACGGGCTGGTTTTTTGGAATGTTGAAACAAGCTAACAATGAAGTGTGTATTCATCTGGTTGCCTGTATGTGTGTGTGAATGGGTCTATTACATCATTTTGGAGATAAGTATGCATATGTATCAATGGTCTGATGTGTGAATCTATAAATGTAACTAGAACTGCTTCTGGAAAAATTAGGGAGACGAGCATTCTGTTATAATGTGTTTTGCAATATAGCTGTTTTTGTATTAGATCTAGCACTAATGCAACTGAAAAACAACCATCTATTGTCCATTTCAGCTACTTTTAATGTAGGCTGACTTCTGCTATTTTTCCCTTGTATTTTTCTGCGTGTGTCCTTGACTGTAAGGCCACAGATGTGTGATGTGTGCGCGTTTGTTCTGGTTCAAGAGGAACATTAGAACTGCAAATCATCAGAACAGAAAAACATATTAACACAATTGTTTCCCATGGTAGGCCATACAGTGGTTTGTAATGATATATAAATAATGTATAATCTATGTTTTTTGAAAATGACGTTTTAAAATTATTGTACAGCATGTGTTTTATCGCCCACTGTGAGGCTAAGACTTAACAATAACGTTAGTTATAGATTAATAGCCTATGAGCTAGTTAAGTACTGGTAGGCTACATCAGCGTGAGGAAATTGGAACAGGCGACTTCATTTAACTTAGATGATTAAAGGTTTTTCTTGATAATTAAACGTTACTCTCATTATGTTGCTTAATAGTGACACATAACAGTTCCAAGTCAGGCTCAGTTCCCATTTACTCTGTGTTGGTGGTTGCCCTTTTTTGTTCTAATGTGTATAGCTACCAGCCTAGCCAGAAGCACAAGTTGATGACACACCAGGGGCCACATGTATAAAACTTTGAGTAAAAGAATGCGTAAAAGAACGCTCAGGGTGAAAGTCGGAAATCTGCTTTAAAAAGTTTTGCATTTTCTACCTTTCTGTCACGGTGTCGCGATATCACACGGACTCCAAACATTGCGTACGTATGGTATTGTGCGCAGAGGTATGCAGATTCTCACAGCACGTGTTATATTATACATCTGAATTTCTGCGCGGAACCTCACTTACGTGGCTTTCTGAGGGCATTTTTCTGCTCAGCACTGTTTATACACGTGGCCCCAGGAGTCACACAGACAGCGCTTTGTGCAGCATGGAAGTAAGTTCAGGGACATTGTCAGCACATCAGTATTCAGAAGAAAGGCTCACTTGGCTGGCTGGACAGTAAGTTCTATCCTTTACATAGAAATGTGTTTCTTTACCTTGTAAATCACTTTATATGATGTTGAGGTTATTTATTTATTATGGGGCGATCACTTGCAGAAAATGATGCGAATATTTGCTTTGCCTACCATTCACTTCCATTCAAAACCGTGCAAAGGGCATCATTTTCAGCTGCAAAGAAAACTCGCAATTCGCCTCGGGTCAAAGTTCAACTATGTTCAACGTTGACCCGCGAATTCGCAGTATCAGCAGAGACCCTCCAGAAAATCTCTGGTATCAGCTAATAGAAATGCTTCTTTTAATACCTCGCCAAAATTTTCAATGGAGGACGTCGCTCATTGTGGCTGCGTCCCAGCATTCGGTGCTGTACAATAACTACACGACTACAAAAACAAAATAAAACAGATGCAGTTTGGTTTACAGTCAGCTGCCAAACGGGACTTGCTAGTACATTACATTTCTGTAATGTTAATTAGCGATTTTAAAGTTAGCTGACAATACTAGCTGAGAACAGTTAATTGCTAACTAACGTTAACATTAAATGTATCACAGCCGAATGGTAGCTAATCACCTCGCTACCATTTGACTGTGATGCACGAATAGGCCTATCTCACATTTCCGGGTAGGCAAACCAGAAGAGGTGAATACTTTTTTCCGGTAGCTTAGTTCGCTCTGGTTCTGCCAAAGCCCATTCAGAGAGAAAACTTACTACGATATCTGGTTCTGCTTTTATCTTCATTGAAAAATGCTGCGTTCAGAAGAAACTAAGCTTGCAGTGTTTCTCGCTGCTCCATCTCCAAGCGAAAATAACCCAGACATAAGCAATACAATTGGCTGTCTCCAGGATACATACGGTCTATGGGGCATACCCACTAGCCAGCTAGCTAGCAAACAGGCAAAAGGTTTTTATCAGAGCTATAAGTGTGGATTGAAATAGATGCTTTCATTTGCTAACTTACTCGCTACTAGTAAAAGCCAGTTTAGCTTCTGTTACTAATATAAACTAGGAAACAGCAAGATAGCAAGCAAGCAATAAGCGTTTAATCAGAGTAGCTAGCTAACAAGCTAGCGGTATCTGACGTTTGAGTGCTTAATCTTTCTGTTTTAATTAGCTAGTGTGGTTCAGTGAACAATCATCCCTTCATTAGTCAGATTATGATATAGCTTTAAATTAACCAGGCAGAAACTAATACAAAATATAAAGCCATTTGTAAATATAGGCTATATGCCCAAGTATCATAGAAGCAAAGTTATTTTTACTTTTGACTCCAAATAACATATTTTGTGGGATGCTGGCTAACGTTAGATAATCAAACTATTGATAAAGTAAGAACACATGTTTATGATATTTCAGCATCTTAGCTAGGTTATTGACATATTAGTCACATGTTTGAGTGCTTTTGTAACATTTCACACATGAAAATAAAATATCAAAACCAGTGAGCTGGGCTGGGGTATCACCGGCTTCTTGCTAACTGAACCCAGCTCCAGCTATTGTAGCTACCAAATAGCCTGTACGCCTTCATTATGCTTGTCATTAAGCTAACGTTAGGTTGGTAAAATAATTGTTAACCGTCAAATTTTAATGTTTTGTTGCACAGAATTAGAAGCACTGAAATTCATTATTAATTAGCCAGGTAACCACGTTAGCTAGCTAGGCTATGCATGCTAGTCTTTCCTCTGCCTGTCTGCCTACCTTCATAATTAATACATTTCTCAAAAAAGAACATGTAACACCTTGTCAAGCCTCACATCACCCTGAAACTTGTCAGCAATGCAGATAATGTCCGACAATGTGACTTTTGGGAGTGATATTATGGGCTGGGAAAAACACCAGATCCATGGTTTCCAATGGGGAGTTACAGGTGGCCCTAGCATCGGGAGTAAGTATTCACCCCTTCTGGTCTAGATCGCCATCTTGTGAAAAAGGCCTATTCTATCTATAAAAAATACTATTCGCTGGAATCGTCAGTTAACTTTTAAACATCTACAGAATTGTTTGTTAACTATTCCTAGAAACTAATTGCAACTAATTCTGAAAATATCGGAAAACTGGCTACTACTCGTCCAAACTCAGTTCCCAAAGTGCCCAAACTATGACATCATATCCTGTATCCCTGGAAAAACCCACAATTTTCTTCAAGTGTGACCGCCCCATTATGCACATAGAATTTGTTTTATGGCATGTTCATGGTATTAAACTATGGTTAGTATAGTACTTAACTATACATGAACATTTCTTGTATGGTGTGAACTTTTGATGCATTCCATGAATTGAGATGTTGTCGAACACTCTTATATCAGACATGTATTTTTGTATGTGATTTCAAGCTGTGACAACGGGGAATGTTATTCAGAAGAATTCAGAAATGAAAACCACACAGAGTACCAGGTCTCTGAATATTTGGAATGTGGCACACCCTATAAAGACATTCCCAAAGGGTTTTATAGCAATGGGAAGAAGGGAGTGTTCTTTGCTTTTTATTCAACTATGGACTTTCAGGGCTTCTGTTCCAATTACTGTTTTTATGAAAGTGGCTGTCATTTCTGAGTTTCTTTCTTACAAAACCCATGGTAGCAGTATAGGCAGTTTATAGTAGGGACGCTAGGGACATATCCCTACCAATGTCACAGAAACAAGAATTGTCCCTACCAAAAATTGCAGAGTGAAAACTTAGTTATAGGCGTAGTATAATTCTAAATGTCATGATCCCACTTGTTTGTGCACATTTGTTCATGTTTTCTGCGATCTCGCATTCTCTCTTTCTTTCTGTCCCCAGCTTCGCTTCCTTCTTGATTATTGTTAACTAATCAACTAATTTACTAAAGCTAGTCAGATAATTACTAACACACTAATCTGCTAACCATGTCTCATGTGATTTACTAATTAACTAATTTACTAACGCTAGGATGGGATAATTACTAACAGACTAATTGACTAATGATCTTCGTCTCGTTTTCCAAAGCTGTTCCTAATTTCTCTCTGTTCTCAAGCTAAGTGTTTGCACCTGTCTACACCTGCATTTAAGCCAGTGTTTCCCTGTCTTCCTTACAAAATTGTTGCCTTAACTTGTCTTGCACTTTCTTACTTTTTTTTTGTTGCACTTTTTTAAATTCCTGTTATTAGCCATGCATGTACCCTGACTACTGTTTACTGCCTGCCTGTGTATTATTGACTACTGCCTGCCTGACCTACGAGAATCGCCTGCTGTCTACGGTACTTCTGCTCCGTGGTAGAACTTTGGTTCTGACCCACGCCGGGACATTGACTACGAGCCTGTCTGCCGTTTTGTCTGTACCTTTGCCCTCACTGACAGCTTTCCCTGGATTTCGACCATTGCCTGTGACACCGTTTATGAGACTGCCTTCTCGATTCGGTACCTGTGCTTTGATTGTGTATGACCATTGCTTGGATATTGATTACAAACTTCAACGCTCCTATTAATAAAGACCCTTGCGGATTATTTATTATATTCCACGTTTCTGAGTCGTGCATTTTGGGTCCAAACCACCTTGTTCTGTCACACAAAAAACTCTTCAGAAAGTGCAGATCTGGTTGACGGCTGCATCAATAACCTATTAGCAAGCTATCCTATTATCTGCCATAGCCAATCAACAAGCTAGACTGACTTGTCTGTCCCTCGCTTACCTCTTTCCCAGTGAGTGCCACGAGCTGTCAGTCACAGTCGTGCAAGCTTTTCAGCAGCAGAGCACTCAGCAGTTCATCAGCAACACTGTGACAGCTAAATCACTAGGCTACTAGTTCTTTTCTCTACTTCAGCTAACGTTAGCTTTAGTAATCTGTTTTGGGATGTAGATTAAACTACCATTACGCTACGATTTCCTTTACCTTACAAGACAGATCTGATTGCGCATCTGTGACATATTGAGTAATTGTACAGGTTGTACAATATTGAATGTTGAAATGAGTATAGAATCAATCTTGATATTAGCTATTTTAAGTACTTGAATCAATCTCTTATTTATTATATTATTACATTAACTACTACAGTTGTCAGTTGACGAAGACGGCAACCTCTTTCCCACCTTTAAGGTCAAATTCTGAATGTAGCCACTTACTACTGTTAATTAATGATGTTTAAGTGTTACTTTATTGGTCGTAATGCGGTCGAGCGTGCAAATTTAGTTAGCTAATATTAGCTAACTAGCTAACAACTCTAATGGTAGCACAACTGCTAACGTTAGTCATAACACAATCAAATTTGTTTTCAATTTGTATGCAGCAAGTGCACATGTAGGCCAAATGCATAATTGGTATTAAAATGTCTGAAATCAATCTTTCAAAAGTCTTAAAAATGCGAAGACGTGGGAAGTAGGATTTTATGAATCGTTTTTTTTCTGACATTGCAATTTAAAATCTCAAAATAATTGGTAACATCTATTTTTTAAAATAATTTAACGACCGCTTCTCGCATTAACGTCACGCAGATCAGGATAGCAGAACCAACAACGCTCATATTTAGTTTGTGGCCGGGATGCTCAGAGCATATGCACTGACTGCTGGCTAGCCAATTATTTCCTTAGGCATATTCACCCATATGGTGAAAACTATTACCCCCATGTAACCCACTTGAGAAGTTACTCACCAAGTTTATGTGTCCCTAAATTTATGGTCTTAAATTTAAGAATGCTAGATAGATCAAGAATGAAAAAAGGTTATTAAATCTTGAAATGAATTAAGTACTTATTTAAAAGGATTAAGTCATGAGGATCCGGGTTTTCTTATTAATAAATTAATGAATGGTCTATTTTTACATCCATTTTTCAACGAAGCTTCACGTCATATTTATGTGACCAAAATATTCATGTACTTCTTGAAAAGTGTGCTCCCGAATGTACTCAGTAAAACCCCGGAAGTAAGTGTGTCATCCGGGTGTTTCAAGTACACTGCAATTTGAATTTTTTTTGCGTACTCTACGACTTTCTTGCCCAATCTACTCACCAAGGCTACTCAACAGTGTGGAAGAGTGCTGATTCGGACACGGGCGATGCGTGCTTAACGTGTATGACGGAATTGTGGAGAATGCGCATGTGTGTAACTTACGGAATTATTGACCAATAGAAACATGCTTTCGACACGCCCCCTTCTCCGATCTGCAGATACTGAAACTTGGGCTGGGTCCCAATATTCTTCACTCCCTTCCTCCACTCCCCCACTACCACTCCTCTCCTAGCCGGAAGTATACAGAACTGCCTGAATGTTTCGAGTACGAGTATTTGCATGTACAGTATACAATGTACCTGACATTGCGGTTTGCGTTGAGACATGAATTAATATGTAACCATTAATATGTAATTAAGATGTAATCAGCGACATTAGATTAAAACACAAAGAGCCGTTTCCGGGGCACGGAGTAGAGGAGTTGGTAGTGGAGGAAAGAAGGGTGCATATTTTGAGTATTGGAACATAGTCTTGGAATGAGGGCTTATCTGAAAGATAAGAGTCTTGGCTATTGGCTGGAATTTTTGACAGACAGTTTTAAAACCCAATGGAAATCAAATGATACACGCAGTGGAGGCGGGTCAATGCTAGTTTTTCACTCTTCAGATAGGCTTATTGTGCTATCAGTGAAAGAAATACACTGAATTAACGACGGTTTTGCATAAAACTCTGCAATCGTGTCCAAAACCCCTCTGTTTAAAATATACTAAAATATAGCCAAGGGATTGGTACTCCAGCGACTGGCTGATTTTCACAATGCCAAACTGAACACAGCCAAACTACTCATGATGAAGTGCAGAAAAGCACAAATCCGTTTAGTAATTTGAAAAAAATCATGTATATCCGTATGAAGGTTTTTAAGTATTTTGTCTTGAAGTCTAAAGGTATAATGATTTTTCAAACCAAAATTTTGTGAAATACACTGCTCAAAGAAACAAAGGGAACGCTTAATCAACACAGTATAACACCAAGTCAATTAAACTTCTGGGATATCGATTTGTCTAGTTAGGAAGCGTAAACGATTGTGAATCAATTTCCCCTGCTTTGGTGCAAATGAAAATGAAAACAGATGGACAGGAGAGGCAACAGCAAGACAACCCCCAAAAAGTAAATGGTTTTGCAGGTGGTGGCCACAGACCATTTTTCTCTTCTTATCTTTCCTGACTAATTGTTTTCTAGTTTTGCATTTTGCTAGTGCCCTTGTCACTACTGGTAGCATGATGCGGTACCTGCAGCCCATTCAGGTTGCACAGGTAGTCCAGCTCCTCCAGGATGGCACATCCATACGTGCCGTCGCAAGAAGGTTTGCTGTGTCTACCAGCACAGTCTCAAGAGCGTGGAGGAGATACCGGGAGACGGGCCATTACACAAGGAGAGCTGGACAGGGCGAAGAGGAGGAGGAGCTCCTTTGTGCGAGGAGGAACAGGAGCACTGCCAGAGCCCTACACAATGAACAGGAGCACTGCCAGAGTCCTAAAAAATTACCTCCAGTGGGCTACTCGTGTGCATGTTTCTGACCAAACTGTCAGAAACAGACTCCATGAGGGTGGCATGAGGGCCCGACGCCCTGTAGTGGGACCTGTGCTCACAGCCAAGCACCGTGCAGCTCGATTTGCATTTGAACACCAGAATTGGCAGGTTCGCCACATTGGCGCCCCGTTCTCTTCACAGATGAGAGCAGGTTCACACTGAGCACATGTGACAAACGTGAGTCTGGAGACGCCATGGCGAATGTTATGCTGCCTGCAACATCATCCAGCATGGCCGGTTTGGTTTAATTGACTTGGTGTTATACTGTGATGATTAAGTGTTCCCTTAATTTTTTTGAGCAGTGTATAATTAAGCGGAACAGTTTACCAGCACATTGGTAAATACCAAGGGCCAGATTCAGAGTTCAGATAAGCACGGGCAAATGGGATCTGTCTGATAAATATCGTTACGCACAGAAACCTTGCACACTGAGTCCGATGCGTGTTATTATTCTATTTGTTGCGAAAATTCGCAATACGAGACAAAACGTCAAAGCCTGCTAGGAACTGAATTAATTAACTAGGCTACGTGTGTGCAGTGGATAGCACTAGTCCCCAACGGGGCTAATGAATGAATGATATTAGCAAGAAGCTATCGTTTAGCTGCCTAGAGCACAATCACTACTGTCTAATCTACTACTGTCTACATCCTTTGTTTTGCGATCAGTAGCCTAGGTACCATCCCCGATTCCAAAATGTTCTGCAATCATCTGCCACAATCTATCTTTAAACTTTGTGCTGGGAGACGAAGTGAATCAGCTTTGCAGATGCCATTCTGGATGTTGACGTTTGCATGTAGAGCAGGGGTGTCCAAACTTTTTTCACTGAGGGCCAGATGGAGAAAAATGATGACTACCACGGGCCACAGGCTATTATATATATATATATAGGCTATGTGTGCGTGTGTGTGTAAAATAAATACAAGTGCGCTCAGACATGTGGCATACAGTTGCCAACATCACTTAGATTTCTATTTAAATTAGGCAAATAGTATAATAGCCTATTAAAAGGCGAGCTTGAAGAGATTTTAAGAATTTCACTCACCAGTGACACTTCTAATGAGAACAGTGTTGTTGTGCCTTGGACTAAAGAATCGCTGTGATGTCGGGCGTGAGGTTTGTAGATGCGATTCGCAGGACATCGCAAAGGTTGACTGTCTGTTATCTTTGATCGCAAACGGCTCTTGTTTAGCGTCATCAGGGGAAATGTTTGCTCACATATGTGAGAGGATATCAGAGTGGTAGATCACGTCCCCATATTCTGTATCCATTTCAGTCAGGAATGCCCGAAATTCTCTGTGATTGAGTGCTTTCGCACAAATTATGTTAATAGTTTTCACGACTGTATTCATGACATCGCCCAGTTTCGTGACTTTGGCGTATAATGCTTCCTGGTGTATAATACAGTGCAATTTAACAGCCTCGCCCCCAGACTCATGAACTTTTCTGCAAACCAGGGAAGCCATTCCGTTACGCTCACCTATCATGACTGGAGCACCATCTGTTGTAACTCCACACAACTTGTCCCAAGGGAGATTCCGATTTTGAATAGCAACTGACACAGCTTCAAAAATATCAGCTCCTTTCGTTGTTCCAGTCAGGCTCCGAAGGTCGAGGAGCTCTTCAGTAATGCAAAAATCATGGTCAACCTCCCGCAAAAAAATGAGTAGCTGAGCCGAATCTGTTGTGTCGGTACTCTGGTCACACGCAATTGAATAGAAAAGAAACAACGGAGCTTTGTCTGATATTTGCGCCTTGATGTTAGCTGATAAATCCTCGATTTGCCGGCCCACTGTGTTTCTCGCAACACTAACATTGCAGAAGTCGTTTCTTTTCTGGGCATACAATCTCCACAATTTTTGTGACGCACTCTTTTAATAAAATCACCCTCTACAAAGGCCTTTCCATACTTCGCTATTAGCTTAGCCACCTCGTACCTAGCCCTCGTAGCATTCTGCTGCGTTTGATTAGCACAAAAAAACTGGGTTTGTTGCAATGATAGGCTTGCCGCCAACTGCTTTGATTTCTCTTCTCTGGCTGCTCCAGTATATGCCTTAAAAGAGGCATCATGTTTCGTTTCATAATGTCTCTTAACGTTAAATTATTTTCATCACGGCTACTGATTCCTGGCAAATTAAACAGACACACTTGCCTCTGTACTTTGAAAAAGTATTACTTTTGCCATCGTGGCTGGAATTTCCTACATTCACTATCCACCTTTCGATTCTTTGCAGTCGCCATGTTGATAAGAACACGATTTGTAGGCTACAGGAACGTTGGCTAGCTAATGCATAAGATAATTTTTTGTTTGGGGGGGGTGGAGGGGCGCAAACTGCTGATCTGTTTTTAGAGTTGGGCTTTTACTATGCTGCCCCCTAGTGTTAAAAAAACAACAGCTTTTTTTTTCTCATTTGTAGCAGCGGGCCAGATTTAATAATTCTTCTGAAATGTTTCGAGGGCCACTTTAAAACGCTTCAAGGGCCGCAATTGGCCCGCGGGATGTAGTTTGGACACCCCTGATGTAGAGTGTTCAAACAACTCTCAAAAGGCTTTTGACAGATGCGAAAATCAAACCTGTTCCGAAAACTTTAATGATGGACGAAAGTTTCGGAGTCGGTGTGTAAATGTGATTGACACAACGTGAGTTTGCATTTATTTTTAAACGTGCGACAATTTTGGACGAAAAATACGGACTTGGTGTGCAAAGGCCTTTACTCCCGAAATTCTGCGTAGCTTAAGCTATTTGTGATTAGACATTTGACTTATTCGCTGTTTTAAGCGTCTCTGCAGTATACATGTGGCATTATGCGCGTGGGGTGGAGATCTGATGAAAATGAGGCATGTCTGCAAGTCGTAGCAGATACGCATATTCTGAGTTTCCACTAAATAATTTTTTCCCGTGCAACTTTGTTTGGAAAAATAGGTAGTTTATGTCTAGCGCCGCCAATAGATGATTATCAAAAATACAGCATCTTTCGCAAAAATTTATATTTTCTTTTGCCTAGCCTACTTAAATTATCAAAGAGCTGTCATAAAAAGAAAAATACATAGGCTATGATTGACCGTCTGGTATATCATACCAGACCATTATTTCATGGATTAATTGATAGACGGTGTCTGGATTATATTCGCTTTGACAGAGAAACGATTTGTATCAGCACAGCTTCACTAAAATTATTGTTGAAATTAAGTTGAAGATGTCGCATATAGGCTATTGCGTTACACCACCGGTAGGCTACATTACTTTATTAGGTATATCGTTAAAAAAAGATACATTTTTAAATCCAACAATGTTTTTGTTTACTTAATAATATTGCATGCAACCACTGTCCAGCGATAATTTTTTTGATTGAGTGATGAGTATATCCAAGTCATCAATAGGAGCTATGATCATTTTATCAATGCGACGGATTAATACGTTCACAGCCTTCCTCATCACGCAAGAGCAACTACGATGCAGCATTTTACAAAGGCAAATGCGGTTATTAAAGGCAATGTCACTGACATGTTGAAACATGTTTTTTTAGTTGAAAGCTGGCAACCTAGGGGGCAGGTACAAGAAACAGGTCATTAGAATATGATGCCCTGTGCCACCCACATTTTGAGAAACGCACCCGTGTAGTGCAGGTTAGAATACGGCGTATCGCATCCTGCATTGCATCCGTGCAGGAGAGGCACTTAAGCGATGATTTAAGTTGGCCATCACTGAATCCGGCCCAAAACACACTACAGTATGACTATTGATCAAAATGTACAAAAACCTGTAGTGTGAGGGAAACAGCAATGGAATCTCAAACAGAACAGGTGAGCGAAGGGCAGGAGCAGGGCTAGAACGGGAAAGGACTGGCGGGCAGGAGGGCAGGAGGGCTGGAGCAGGGCTGGACAGGGACAGGCAGGAGAACAGGAACTGGACGGGTAACACAGGAACGAAGACAGGAACTTGGAACAGGCAAGGAGCAGGCAGGAATAAACGCTGGAAAGACTGAGACAAGCACGAATGCAGGGCACAATACAATCTGGCAGAGAACACAGAAACAGAGGAGATGAAATACCAAACTAACAAAGAAACAACAAGAAACAGGTGCAACGAAACAAATGAGAAAACACAATTCAGGTGCGGGGAAGTGGAGACACAAAATGGAGGGAGAAAGGGAAAACACGGACTGCCAGATAGAAAATACATATAAATGGAAAAACCAGACGTAGATTTAAGACGTGGAGGCACGGGACGTGACACACAACATATGTCCTTATGTGGGATTATTTTTAAAAATCTAATGGTTTCAAAACAAGTGTCTTGGCTAAACTTTGACACAGACCAGTCTGTGATAATCACTCAATTTGTTTTCCACTGGTCTTCACTAAAGTCAAAATATAACATAAATTGTTATTTTACTCAAAAACAAGCTGTATAATTTTAGGTAAATGAGGTCTATCGACCATAAATTCCAAAAAGAAATGTAAAACTTGCCATAATGACTGGGAATGAAGTTGGTTAAAAGGTGTAACACATCATTTAGGTGATAATTTATGCTTTATGATGGCTTTATAAAAAAATTTATAGAAAGATTGAACGAACACAACCCAAGGGTTAATACACTGCCAGGTCTGGAAAACATAATTTCAAATTACATTTCCCAGCTTTTGCATGACTGTGGGGACCCTGTCATTCATTCAAACTGGTTGCATCTGATCATCATTCAGTACAATATATGAAACATTTGAATTTCATGAATTGCAATTCTACTTCCTGAAACTCACATTCAAATTCTATTTCCTGTGGGCGGAGCCAATTCAAATTCATGAACTGAATGCGAATTTACAATGAAATTCACAATTCACAAGAACAACAAAACCCAGCAGACCCTGCGACCCTCCAGGACCAGGAATGAAGAGCACTGTTGTAGTTAGTCCAAAGATATTGTGGCCCTAAAAATGCCATATTATATGTGAGTATGAGCCCTTAAGAATAGCCCTGACTTCATACCTCTTTATGGTGTTGTACCACTTGTATGCAGTCACCTTCATTTAGAAACATCACATTTTCAGTTTTGGTCTATTCTAGCATCCTCAATTTAACGTCCGGATTTATGTGCTCTTTGGATTTAGTCTTTTGCTTTCTAGCCCAGTTAATAGTATTAAGGTCACAGAAGCTTGTGTTTATCCAAGTATCAGACAAGGCCAACAGTAGAGATGTTTTATCTGCAAGCTATGTTAAATTACCAGTCAGCCATCTGTATTTTATCCCCTCCTTCAATACTCTTTCTTCTGGTGGGTGTTAGTTTTCTTCCTGATTTAATGTTACAATTTCCTGGTTGTCAAAAGAACAAAATGGCTTCAATTAAATCACATCTACCACACTTTAGTTCTATTAGTAGCGTTAGGTAAATGGCTAACAAACTAGTCACCAAGCTTGCTATAACAGTGAAAATAAAGGTAAGTGTAAAATACATCAAATACAAACAACAATACCACCCCAAATAAATCTTTCTTCTATTTCCCTCTACCCTTTCAGTAGAGGGAAATTCCCTTTTCAGTCTGCTTTAGAGGCGATAATAGTGACCTAAACTGGTCATTTACATTATATGTACATTTTGGCATTGCATTTTAACATACAGTCCATTTATACGGCTGGATATTTATCTGAAGCAATTCAGGTTAAGTGCCTTACTTAAGGGTAAGCCTGCAACCTTTGAGTTACAAGATAACTTGTTCCCTAACCATCATACTACTGAGGTAGTATCGCTCTGGATAAGAGCGTCTGCTAAATGTCTATAATGTAATGTAATGTAATGTAATGAGGGACATTCTCCTTTTCATAAGAGGGCACTGTTACTTTTTCAGACCCTGGCAGGTTATAATGCCCTTATATCTACAGATAAATATAGAATTAAGTAGATTTTTTTCTACATCGTCCTCTGAGCAGACGCTAGTATTTTAATCAAATTGATTGTAGTAACCCCTTGGTGCAGATGGCATATTTGGTAAATCATGGGGGTACTCTGTTGAAGGCTTTATAACTCCAGGTGTGAGCATCACATAAACTTGGTAAATGGCTTAAATGAAACAAAACCGGTGTACCATTTTTTGTACAAACTTAGATTTGTTTATTTTCATAATTTAAGGTCAAAATAAAGTGCCGGAAATGCAAGCAAAACTTTGCTAACAATTCTAAACAATATATATTTCTTCAAAATACTGAGAGCTACATAAGTGAAACAGGTAAAACTACACATTTCCTGGATCATAAACTCCTTGTCCACAAGCATTCAATAATCGCAGGGTGATATACAGAACTACTAAAGCTCTATGACACAAAATATAAGCAGTGTAGCCAGGTGTACCCAGGGTCTCCAAACCTATCCAAATTGGCTAAAATGTGAATAGCTGTAAATCTTAAACTAATCATACATTGCAGTGCAAATCAACCGTTTTGACTCATTTAACTCACCTTTTTATCATTTTCATGTGGGAATTATTTTGGATCAGTACAGGGGGGTGGATATCTAGGTGTCCAATAACCTACCCAAAACCTCTCCGAGAAATTCTTAAAAAGCCTTTTGTCCTTTATAAAGCATATACATTATCCCTTACGATAACTTAATGGATGAAAACATTGATATTGCACAGTTTCAGTTCAGTGTTTGATGCCTAGTGGGCCATTTTTTCACCATTATCCTTCATATACTGCTTCATCCTGTGCCGTGCCTTCATGGCCAAGATGCACTCATCAATGGCACGGTCTTCAGTATGCGCCAAGGATCTGGTCCTGCAGTGGCTTCACTCTGAACAGTAGAGGGCACTGCTGGAGTGGCAGAGGTGGAGGGTCAAGCATGTTATAGGAACAAATTACATAATGCAGAAGCATTATAACACTGTGGTACACACAGCTAAATATGAAATCATTCACTCTTGTACTTCAGTAAACACTTTCTTCTGTATGCTACATTATGTTATATTTTGTTGCATGCTCTAGGATGGCATTACTCTGTAGTGTTTCACAACTGTTGCTTATTTATTTTATTTATTTATTTTACATTCATCTTGCACACATCTGGACACAGTACATTTGAATACATATTTTCCATTCCCTAAGTGAAAAGCATCACCCATGGATATACTAATACCCCATAGAGTACATTATGCACAAAGAAATTACAATACAATAAAATAATATCGGACAACACTACCAATGTTCTAGCTTCACGGCAAATCGAGGCATAAAATAAACTCCTAAAAAAAGTTTGGAAACGTTATTTCGGTCGATTATTCCTCCCCTTTACTAATACCAATTGGTATTGTCTTTTATATCGTTGGAAAGCCTGATTAGTCACCTTTGCAACGAGGTACAACTTGTAAGGATCATGCATTCGTGGAATGAGCAACACAGCTAACCGTGTGGGTAGCGGCCCAAAAAAATGTGCCAAAATCCCCTGCAATATTCTTCTGTTGGTATTCACTCTCGTGTTGAGCTTCAAGTGCTGGCAGGTGTATGCCAGTCACAGGTGTGTGACCAGGCTGGTGACCAGCATGAGGAGGAGGTGCCAAGCTGTTGTGGCTGCGTATGGATCTTCCACACGCTACTGAGGTCCCTGACAGTGTACAATGAATAAAGTGTAAAAATGGCCAATATGTGTTGTTATTTCCTTATTACTGTGGGAGAGTGCAATCATCCAGTCCACCAAGCAACTCAAAACGAGAGTGAATACCAACAGAAGAATATTGCAGGGGATTTTGGCACATTTTTTTGGGCCGCTACCCACACGGTTAGCTGTGTTGCTCATTCCACGAATGCATGATCCTTACAAGTTGTACCTCGTTGTAAAGGTGACTAATCAGGCTTTCCAACGATATAAAATACAATACCAATTGGTATTATTAAAGGGGAGGAATAATCGACCGAAATAAGGTTTCCGATCATTTTTTGAGGAGTTTATAACGTACGACTGAGCAACCAAACAGAACAGCGCTAAAATACACAATTTCATTGTGAATGCTATGAATTCTAACAAAGCAGGCCACCACGAGCCACTACGGGAACGGCACGAACACAATATCAATACATTACAGTTATTTGGCAGACGCGTTTATCCAAAGCGACGTACAATAAGTGCATATTGAACGAAGCAAAGTCACGAAAGCGCTACTTTATCACAACGTAGATGCTATCGCTAGTAGTACTCAACACAATACAGTCAGCTATACATTCTAAGCGATCCGATAGCTAAACCAAATAGAAAATAAAAAATAAACGGAAAGAACGTACTATATTATTTGCCTTATACATGTAGTTATTCAAGGTGGAGTCTGAAAAAGTGTGTTTTCAAATATGTTCAGCATTATTAGCAGGCTAACAGTGGTCTATTACAACCGATGCAAATACAAAAATAACGACTATATAGCACGCAGTGGAAAAACGAATGTATATAATCAAACTATTACAAGCAGTAATACTTACATGTCGAGGAGGATATCTTCCCCATATTGATAGGCACCTCTTCCACAGAATCTATGCTACAGGGATTAGAAGAATCTCTGTTGTTGTCCTCTTCTGACCGACTTCGGGGAAAACTACTAAAAAGTCACATCAAAGTTGCGCGCAGTTTTATAGCGTAATACCAAATGCGTCATAGTCAAACCAAATGCGTCATCTGCGCATGCCAGCGTAAAATTGTCGTGATATAACAAGTATTGCAGTTACGCTCGCCCTTAAATAGTTAATCCAAGCTTTCATTTACACATGTAAATTACTTTTGGGAAGCTTGTCGTGCCTTCTATTGGATAAAACAATTGTCGATCAAACCAGAATAAAATTGATAGCGTCACAGCCGTGCAATCAGGGAGGGGGAGTTACGCAGAGCTAGTTTTGTTTGTCTAATAGTGTTCCAATGCGCTGTGTATTTTTCAAACGGATTGTCCAAGACAATAAATGACCACGGAATCTTGAAAGGGACATATCTACGCTTAAATCCACGGGAGGATTGCACACAAATTCCATATTTAATTGCAGATATTGATAGTAGAATGGCATTGTATGATTTCACTTGTTTATGTCGGTATTGATTGAGCAGCGATTTGCACCGCTGTATTTGCATACGGTCGGGCTATTGGTGGGTTTATCTGGTTGCTGGACGGAATTCTGATATGATATGATGAATACATATATTTATGAACTCCCAACATAGACGCTATTGCCCACTATGTCACGCATGGGTAGGTATAGGCTGGGTGGGGAGTGCTTGTTAAATGGACTTGCTACGGAAAGATAGTGACACTTAGAAACTACGCATTGGTCAGAAATCGTCGCGAATGGTCTACCAATAAAGTTAAAATACCGCGTTTGGGTTTTCCACTAATAGTTTGGCTGCAGGAGCAACGCGTGTCTCAGTTGCGTAAAACTGTCTCGCAGGCGAGCCAAAATAGACTATCTGCACTAAGTAGTTACACACAGTGAGGTGAACTTATCCTATTGTCTGGCTTGCATGCATTCTCAAATGAACACTGCTATATTACTATAGCTTTATGTGTGGACTGCCTGTATTCGGAAGGGCCTAAAATCATGGCACGCTCACAATTTTCACCACTTACTTAACTATCAAATAAAAGTAGATTTAATGGTATTTCAAATGGCCTGTCGTTGGAAGCACACAATGTGCTGAAGCCTTAATCTGCTGAGAAGGACCGTCACTCCCATTATCGATCCATCTCTGCTCAGACTCATGCAGATTCAGGCCTAACCCCTCCAGCCTCAGGCTGTCAGTGGCTAATGACGAAAGCTGAACAACTCAGCCCAAGCTGCAGCCTGTCTGTTAGTTGCTCTAAGGGAAATAAATAAATAAATAGAAGGTCATTGATGGTAAGGTGTATAAATTATGTATCCCTGTCATGAAGGATAGCTCCCAATTGGGATCTCTGAGAAGGATACGACAGAGTAGACTCAAAAACAGTTGTTGGGTATGAATAGTATTTAATGTAAACTTTTCTGCTGAGAACTAAGGCTGGGCGATATGGCCAAAATATCATATCGTGATTTTTTTCATATTATTGACGGTATGACATTATTTTGATGTATAGAACTGAAATATACTGTAACTGTAGAAAAATAAGGATCAATCAAAATGCAGAAATAAATTTCATTATTTTTATTACACAGAACGGTGTGAAAAATGTAATTACATTCAAAATTTGGGAAGAAAACACTAAAAAACCGTAATGTGAAACATGAAAATGTTACCATACAAAATATTCCAGCAAAATTAAGTTGTTTTTTTATGATTGAACAAGGTTACTCACATTTCCACCCTTTGCAGTAACATACCATTTGCACCGCTTGCATATTACATTTTTCTGTGCAGTGCCTAATTTTCAGAAACAAAACCATTTCCACAATGTCAATGTGCCCCCATTTATCGGGACTAAATCCTCGTTTTACTGGGTAGGAGGAGGCAGAGAGGTTTCGCCGCTGCTGTCACTTGGCTCCAATCCCATCATGCGTTTTCATAAACTTCTCTGCCCATGTTGTTTGCTATGTCACATTTTTTTAATGAAATGGTGCGACTTTCAGATACCTCAGATGCTTGATGATTTACAGACATTTTGCCAACCATGTGTTCCATACCATTCCCGTGTAATTTACAGCTTAATCTAGTCCCACCCCCCAATTCCCATACAGATCCATTAAAATGCAGAGATTGTAGTATCGCAAAAAAACAACAAAAATTGTGTCACTGTCCAAATACTTATGGACCTGACTGTATGTACACATTATATATATATATATATGAGCACCATAATTCATTGGACAGTGACACATTTTTTGTTATTTTGGTTCTGTACTCTAGCACTTTGAGTTTGAAAGGTACAATGACAATGAGTTGACAATGTTGAAGTGCAGACTGTCAGCTTTAATTTTAGGATATTTTCATCCATATCGGATTAACCGTTTAGAAATGATAGAACATTTTGTAAATAGACCCCCCCCCCCCATTTTCAGGCATCAAAAATATTGAACAGTATAACATAATGTAGAATA
Source organism: Ilyophis sp. 1 JC-2022 (assembly GCA_022702515.1). Taxonomy (NCBI): domain Eukaryota; kingdom Metazoa; phylum Chordata; class Actinopteri; order Anguilliformes; family Synaphobranchidae; genus Ilyophis; species Ilyophis sp. 1 JC-2022. Next base: position 59,702,356 of record CM040397.1, on the reverse strand, counting down.
AAGTAATCATTTTTCATATTTGGTCGCATATCCTTTGCATGCCATGACTTCCTGAGGTCTGTGACCCAACAATATCAAAAGACTCTTGATATCTTATTTTCTGGTACTCCTACAAGCAATGCTATAACCTCTCTGCATTTGAATGGATCTCTATGGGAATTGGTGGGTAGGACTAGATTTAGTTGTAAATTACACTGGAACAGTATGGAACACATGGTTGGCTAAATGGCTCTAAGTCATCAAGGATCTGATGTATCAAACAAGCCTTAAACCATCAATCACTCTGCTGCCAGATATGCAGTAGATATGGATGGATAACTTGAAGGGTTTCTTCTCCTGACTTATTTATCCGTAGAGTTCAATAAGAAAATTTGTCAGGAGAAACAACCCTTACGCCATGTTCACAACTCGTCCGTTGTTTTTACGTACCATAAATCCTCAACGCAATCCCCGCCCCCAGAGCAACGCAGCGCCATAACAGATCCCGTCTAATCTCCTCGCCAAATAAGTTGGCAGGAGTTCAAGGAAAAGTCGATGATAGGCTTCTCCCCGCATCTCAACATTGGGTGAACCCAGTAGCCTATCTTGCAGAGCAGGTTTCTTCTAGAGCTAGTAGCAGAACTTTGCGCGTCTTGGCTCATGTTAAATTAAAGAAATAGCCTCGGCTATAACATAATGTTATTAGTTTTCTGGAAAATAAGATTGTTCACAAGTTATCAAGTGAATAAGCGGTGAAATAAAAAAGATTTCTACTTATGCCAATTCTGATGGAACCCTTGGCCACAAGGGGGGCACACATCCACATTAACTGTCCGTTAATCATTCTCCATTGTAATGAATGACTTCCGGTGTCCATCAATCCGAGGATGCGTTGAGTTGTGAACACGGAGTTGCATATCTGGCAGCAGAGTGATGGTTTGAGGCTTGTTTGATACGTCAGACCCTTGATGACTTAGAGCCATTTAGCCAACCATGTGTTCCATACTGTTCCAGTGTACAGCTAAATATAGTCCCACCCCCCAATTCCCATAGAGATCCATTAAAATACAGAGAGGTTATAGTATCCCTTGTAGGAGTACCAGAAAATAAGATATCAAGAGTCTTTTGATATTGTTGGGTAACAGACATCAGGAAGTCATGGCATGCAAAGGATATGCGACCAAATATTTAAAATGATTTCTTTAGTTAAACTGTCCAATACTATTTGATGCCCGAAAATGGGGGGTCTATGTACAACATGTTCCATAATTTCTAAACGGTTCATCCGATATGGATGAAAATACCCTCAAATTAAAGCTAACAGTATGCACTTCGTTGTCATTGTATCCTTTCAAACTCAAAGTGCTAAAGTACAAAACCAAAATAACAAAAAATGTGTCACTGTCCAATGAATTATGGTGCTCACTGTATATACAGTGCCCTCCACAATTATTGGCACCCCTGGTAAAGATGAGTAAAAAGGGTTATAAAAAATTCACCGTTTGGTGAATTAGCTTAATCTCACACTGAAAAAATGTAATCCAACTGGGAACAAAAGTACAAACTACTTCAATTAAATCCAACCTTTAATTGAAGTAAATTTATTCCCTCATCAAGAAATAATTATTTTTAACAAAACCATGTGTGCCACAATTATTGGCAGCCCTACATTTAATACTTTGTACAACCTCCCTTAGCCAATAACACAGCACTGAGTCTTCTCCAGATCATCCAGAGTCATAGGTCCTGTCTCTCCTCTTCATCTCAGCCCACAGGTTTTCAATAGGGTTTAGGTCAGGGGACTGAGATGGCCATGGCAGAAGCTTGATTTTATGTTCAGTTAACCATTTTTGTGTTGATTTGGACATACGTTTTGGATCATTGTCCTGCTGGAAGATCCAACGACTACCCAGTTTTAGTTTCCTGGCAGAGGTAGCCAAATTCAGATAAAAAATGTATTTCATGGAGTTCATGATGCCATGTACCATAACAAGGTTCCCAGGGCCTTTGGAGGAAAAACAGCCCCACAACATCACAGAACCTCCACCATACTTAACAGTGAGGATCAAGTTATTTTTGGTATAGCCATCCTTCTTTTTACGCCAAACCCACCTTGAGTGTTGGTTGCCGAAAAGCTCAATGTTTCATTTGACCATAGAACACGGTTCCAGCCAAAGTTCCAGTTGCATTTAGCAAACTCCAGGCGCTTACGTTTGTAGTGAAATGACAGGAAAGGCTTTATATAATTAAAAAATTATTTGTTGGCATGGAGGTGACGTCTAATGGTAGTTTTGGAGACTTGATGACCCCAAGATGCTACTTTCCTCTGTAATTCTCTAACAATGGTCCATGGGGATTTTTTTGCTTGTCTTACCATCTGTGCGTGGGGGCAAAATAAACTTGGGTCCTCTTCCAGGCAAGTTTGTAGCAGTTCCAGTTGCTTTTAACTTTTTAAGTATTGCCCTAACGGTAGATATGGGCATTTTCAGGTGAGTAGCAATTTTTTCCTAGCCATTCCCTGACTTATGAAGCTCAACACACTTTTCTCTCATTTTATTTGTGTGTTTTGTTATCTTTCCCATGTTGATGTATGAATAAGGGAATACGGCCTCTGTGTCACCTCATATTTATACCCCAGTGAAACAGGAAGTCATGGATTACTGCTTGAAAGTTCCTAAACACACTGATCAACTTTAAAAAGTAAAATATAAATGGAAAAAACGCTTCAGTTACATTTTGTTCATAAGAATTTATAGGGGTGCCAATAATTGTGGCACACATGGTTTTGTTAAAAAATAATTATTTCTTGATGGGGGATTTTTTTTTCTCAGACTAAATTTACTTCAATTAAAGGTTGGATTTTTCTCATTTTTTCAGTGTGAGATTAAGATAATTCACCAAACGGTGAATTTTTTATAACCCTTTTTACTCATCTTTACCAGGGGTCCCAATAATTGTGGAGGGCACTGTATATATTAGGATTTATGAATGCTAGTTATTCAGAGAGTGATGGTTTGAGGCTTGTTTGATAACACAGGCCCTTGATGACTTATAGCCATTGAGCCAACCATATGTTCCATACTGTTACAAGGTAATTTACAGCTTAACCCCCACCCCCCCATTCAAAGAGAGATCGATTCAAATGCAGAGAAGCTATAGTATCGCTTGTAAGAGCACCAGAAAATACGATATCAAGTATTTCACGTTCTTTGGTCACAGACATCAGGAAGTCATGGCATGCAAAGTATATGCAACCAAATATAAAATATATATACACTCTATTTTTGTTAATTTGTGTAATTACTTTTCAGATTATGGACTTGAGAATTAAATGTCTCCTTAAATGGGAGGACTGTGTCTCATAGTCACTATTCCATTTCAAATCCAATGTGCTGGAGTCGAGCCAAAACAAATAAAATATGTCACTGTCCAAATACTCTTGGACTGCACTGTATAAGCAGTTTGTACTTTAATAGCCAACCTCATTTGTGCATTGTATAATATAATACAATTTTACATATTAATGCCCATCTAGAGCAGTCTAAGGTTAAGAGAGATTTGTACCTTATCACTTAACACCCGCGGTTCATATTTGTGCAAAGGGCTGGGCGTTCCTCACATGAAATCGCAGTGGTAATTTATCCCCAATGTGTGTCAGAAATGCCAGGCAAGTCACAAGATGAATCTCCGCTGCCTCCAGCTCCTACATGCTGGGTGCTCCTCTGCACACCGGGGCAATCAGCGCCATATAAATCGCCACGGAGATGCGAGGGAATTATTCACTCCCATCAAAGTGGCCATTTGGAAGTAAATGCAGAGCGTGGGTAATTTGAAACCCAGAATACGAGCCTCTGCCCCATGTGCTGGTGAGTGATTAACAGCTCACGGCAGTGCTGTCCCTCATCGGAGTTTGTTAAGGTGAGAATCCCCCTCCAATTGCTCACTGAAGCATGGCAGATGAAGGCAGGTGTGCGTGAAATGACACGCATGACTCTGAATGAATCCCCCAGTTCCTGTCGCACAACACACCTGTGAAACTGCTTATATGCCAGGAAAATCTGCCGACAGAAAACATGTCAAGGTAACACAAAACAATGTAAGATAGCAATTATCCCTATGGTACCATTGTTTCGCTGAATAAAATATTTAGTTTTTTGGGTATACAATTTTTATTTTATTTAGAATGATTTGAGCCACATGCTGGGTGCTTCATCCACTTAGCTGAGACTCAATTTATTCAGTTGTAGGCTCTCTCATTGACAGCAAGTGTAGATTTCATTAGAATCAATTAATTATATAATGTGTGGTAAATAGTTTTTTTTATTTTTAAATCACCAATCAATCACGAGGACTGGCCAAGATCATTGTTGCTATGTTGCCAATGGTACATTCATTTAGCACTATGTTTAGAATTTTGGGACATGCTGGCCATAATAAACATGAACAAATGAGCTGCTTCAGAAGGATGGATGGTGGATTTCCTTTCTGTGCCCCTTGCACAACAAAATTTGAACATAAATCTGTGCCCTGTGCCCTGTGCCCTGTGCCAACAAAGGCTTTGTTATAAATTTTCAGCAATCTATCTTTAAACACTACATTTTGGCTATCAGAAAAGCAACAGAAAAACTAACTGTTATGTTTGTAATACCTCAACATAGAAGGTTGCTTGGAAAGGTGAAGGCTTGGCCAACTTGACCTGTTTGACTATTCAGAAACAAGACATGGCCACAAAGTATACTGGAACATCTGAGCCACGTTGATGCACAAAACATGCTCGTAAACCAGGGCTGATCATAGGGAAGGTTATTCACATAACCATGGTTCTATGAACTGAGGGACTATGTTAGTCACATACTAATGGGATATCCTAGGGTATACCAGGATGAGTCAAGATATGAAATTTTGGAGTCCTCTGTCCTCTGTCCACAGTCCCACCCCCTATACATACCTGGACACACCACATTACAAGGCTACAAGACAATCGACAGCTAGACTAGCATAGTCCCTCAGTTCATAGAACCGTGGTTACGTGAGTGACCGTTGTTCTATTTCACATCGGTACTATGATAGTCATACTAATGGGATGACAATACCAGAGTATGTTCATTCCCTTAGAACATGTTAAGAAATAAAGAAAACATAAAACACTTTATTTTATAACAAACAGGACGTCATGGTGACGACATCAGGATGACAAAGTGTACAAACTCATACAAGATGAAGTGTCTACTTCGTTTGCCATGCAGGGGCGAGGCTACCATAGGGGCATGGGTGGGATCTGATTGGCCCAGTGCTTTATGAACTGAGGGACTATGTTAGTCACATACTAGTGGGATATCCTAGGGTATACCAGGATGAGCCAAGATATGAAATTTTGGAGTCCTCTGTCCAACCGGTATGTGTGTCCCCAGTCCCACCCCCTATACATACCTAGACACAATGTGCCCACCCAGTTCTCATTGTTTTTGTTAGTTGGTGAATTGACTGTATCATTGACTAGCTTTATATAATCATATAATACCCTCGCGATTTATACTTTTATAAAAGCTTGATGTTATTAAATGTTTCTAAAATATTTAGGCTACTCGACTCGATACCAAGGTGGATTGCCGGCAGAAATTTGCGTTTGATTTACCACAGCTAAAGCAATTCTAGCAAGAATAGCCTATTATTTTATTAGAGCTACTAAACATGAGTATGCATTTCCTGTAAGGTATTTCAAATGTTATTCTAGCATATGTCTAGCTAATGTGGAAAAAAAGGTGTCTGGTAAAATTTTGGGGTGGCAGGTAAAATTGTGCATCTACCAGCCACTGTGGCTGGTAGGTCAGAGTTAATTTCCCATCCTGGTTCTCAGTGGTGTCCATCAATGATATGTATTTCTGCGTTCAAGCCCAAAGTCAATGGCTGTGTCTCAAACCGTATACTTCCATGCTCCGAGCACGCATCCATGTTGGAGTGTGAGTCCAAACCGATGTACGGTAGTGCGGAGCATGGATAAAGTACGCGTATGCATGCTCCATTTGTCCATAATCTGAAGTATGCATCGATGCGTGAATTGACCGTGAGAAGTCCCATAATTCCTTTCAAGAAAAAGACCAAAAATGTCCTATCTTTATGGCGGACCACAGTGGCGAGATCTAGCTTAAGAATTTAGATATCTTAGTAAATATGTAAATTGTAATGCAATTTGTGATCTATTAAATGACATAACGTAGCCTAACTAGTTATATTAGCCAGATAATAATGGCGTTAGTAATAGACACAGCGATACTAAAACATTAAAACGGAACCAAGCCCAGAGTTTTAGCTAGACTCTTTCGTTATTTAAAAAAATGCATCCAGTGCCAGAAAAAAAGGGGCTGGACTATTCTGGCTACCACGCCCCTTTCCATACACTGCCCTCGCTCTGTCATGAAAAAGAGTATCCCTTCCCATCTTAAGGCATTTTTGGATGGCAATGCAAGGCCGGCAAGCAGGCGAAGTGACCAGAAGAGATGGGGAACGTGGCGTGATAACCAATCAGATTTGACGTATAAATTGTCCTCCTTTTCTAATTTTATTTCCCCATTCCTAGTTCTGTCATGGAGAACCTGATAATTATTGCTGTGTTGGGATTTCCCAAATAATACGATTGGTATAATTGAACACAGTGTTTTTAAAAAATAGCACATATTTACACCTATAGTGTATCTTCATGCACAACTATTTTCTTTTAATCGAGATTGGGACTAGTCTATCACTAGCATTTTGGTGTGGCCCAATACATAACTTATCAACTAAAATAAGTAGTTTCAGTGCTTGGTTACCCTTTATATTATTAAATACTTATACTTACTTGCTAGTTGGATAGCAAGCCAGTTAGCTAGCGTTGCACTAGGTAACGTTACACAGCCAGCTGTGTTATCAGGGAACTTACATATACAGTAATGTTAGCTACTCTGACACATACAAATATCATCAATTCACGTTAGATGTCATGTCACGCCAGTAGCCTAATGTTACTACAGGCTACATTGACGAAAATTAGTTGCCCAGTTTTTTGTTGTTACTGTGACACTTGCTGCGTTACTTTAAGTAACCAAACAAGAGCAAGACTGTAAACGTAATGCAGACAAATCCATTTCTTTGATCATATAATTTAGCATTTTCAAAATGGTTTTGGTTATGGGGGAGTAACGCTACTCAGTTTTTAATGCTAGCTCCTATTACCGGCTCCATTTCTACTGAATAACCTCATAGACATACCCAGCTGGTAAACAGCTCGAACATAATGAAAATACAGACACAATTGTTTACAATGTAATGACAACTTTATTTTGAGGTAGATAGTTCACTGTAAGTTATCCAATGCTGCAATTTTCCATCACGCTTTCTATTAATTATTGTTTTCTTTTAGATAGCCTTACCCTTAGGCTATGTTCAGAGCAAAGGTAACGTAGTCCACAGAAAACCTGAGACAGCGATCAGAACACGACACAGCCTGAGCCTACAGCCTACCAAAAACGGTGGATTTTGTATGGCATAGACTCTAGGCTAATTCAATAAAAATATAATTTAAAAAAAATTGTTTAGGCCTTTTCTGCATCGGCTATGTTGTGTAGACTGTCATTTATATCTTTACCCAGCAGATGGCAGTAAAAGACTTGAATGACAGATTATTTTTTATTTGGTGAAAACGCTGGGGAAACGACCCCGGGGCAGGGTTGCCAGACTCTCCAGCCAAATGGCGACTTAAAATTAACCCAAAATATATTTTTAACCGATTTTTTTGAACGTATTTTAAATAGAAATCATCATATTTTTACTTTTTAAAATAAGTGCACGCCTTAACTTCCAAATAATGTTTCTGAGGAACATCCCTTTAACATTCCAGTAACATTCTGGGAGCATTCCTCTTAGAGAGATATATGATTCTATTACTGTCAACATTTTATTGATGGGTATTTTATGAATATTAATGAGGCTATGAAAAAATTTAACTATGCATAAATATATAGAATTTTTTTAATTTTATGATTATGTATTATTATTTGGGGTGGGATGTGGGGTTTGATGATGTAATTTTGTTGGTAAATGGCTGTGATGGTTGTAAATTTTTATGGAGGGCCTTGATGCTTAGGGGAACTTTTTTTTTTTTAAATTTAAATGTACTTTTTATTAGAACAACATCATGAAAAAGTAATGGTGTATAAATGTATAGGTTAGTAGCAGCAATTATGTTTTTTTGTGTTAGCAGATTCGTGTTAAAAGAATAAAATAATTCAAGCAGGTTGTTAAAATGTGAAAAAATAGCAGAGGCTATATCGAAAAGCAAGTTAGTTGTCTGAAAGAAAGCATGCAAAACATTTAAAAATGTTTGTTAGAGCAGATGAAAAACTTTGTGTTGTAGAGAGAGTCCGATGTTGCGCAAAATCATGATACGGTGTAAAATAGCCAGGCGGAATATGTCCAAAATGCAAGATCGAGAGCTTAAAATAATGCCTAGAAGGATTATAAAGAAAGACTATGAAGAAAGAATTTAAATAAAAAAATATGTTACATTTTACAGAATTAAAACGAAAAACTAAAAAGCACTTAGAAAATGCTTGTGTTGCGATGATCCGTGGATATTCAGTCTTCGGGGTTTATCGCGTAGCCTATACAGCCTATATCTCATGGTTGTGTTTCCAGAATGACCATATGTTTCAGAGCTGGCGTGTGTGTGTAAAACAGGTATACGCCTAACATAACCGCTTCCTGTTACTCGGAATTTGACGGACGTTTACACGGTCCAATGATAGCTTGAACAGCTTGAAAAGTTTGACGTTTGTAAACAGGTGTCATGCTGGCGGGATATCCAAGGCATTTTGAATGTCACAAATAGCGTGCTACATTTAACAAAGCCTAGAAAATAAACCAACAGTATGCAAAAAGCCACAGAAGCTTTTTTCCAAAACAATGTAGCTAAACGTACAAGCCCAATTAAAACTAATTACACTGAGGCAGTTTATAATATATGTATTTTTAATAACTTTTAATTATTTTTTATGTAGGTCTAATAGGCTTGTTTAGTATCAATTGGCTTGTAAAAAGATGGGCTATTCAATTTAAACAGATTTGTTCTATTATATGTAGCATTTTTCGCTAACTGCTGGTTAGTTACTTTTAAAAGTATATTTAATTCTCGGAAAACTGGCGCATGCGTAGAATTGTCGGAGATGGGGGTTGTAACGTTTGAGAGATTTTAACAGGTCAGCATAGCCAAAGGCTATGTTTGTATAAAAACCAGACCTTTTGCGCGGATATTTAGCCAAAGCAGACATTAATGCTGTCACCTGTAAAAACCTACAAGAAAAATGTCAACCTCGCAAATCTCAACACCCAACTCTCCAGAAGTTATGGTTGATAACCGGACGGTGTTGCGAAAACCAAAGAAACCCTTTGCTGCTATATCAAGACTTTGTGCAAGTCTTCTTTACCAGGAGTGGGTCTGTACAGGCGCCGACTATAGCCGTTAAATTCAAATCACACCCCAAACATGAAGGTCCCACCCCGTTCAGAACTCTTAAGGTTTCAAGGCGTGGTTATAAGCTTGAGGAGGGCTTTAAAAGACACTCTGTAAAAGACTGATTTCATACAGTTTGTACAGACCTCTTGACAAACATGCCTCAGGACATATACAAAATGTATACCCCCCTACAGGGTTCCGAGTGTTCAGAATCTTGGGATTATACAGCGCACAATGAAAAACCTGTTACAGATCCGTGGCTCAATGTCGAACCGAATGCCGAACTGAAGGCTGTGGACAATGAGTTATACGAGGGGTCATTCGGCATACAAAAACCTGAAACAGACAGATGTCTAACAAAGCCAACGGTTAAGCTTTTGAAAGCCATCATCGCAGGCCTTCTGGACGGAGTTATCGAAAATCAGCTGAGAAGCGAATGCCTCGGCTGTGAAGTTGACCACCCCAGTCAACTGAGACACAGCTGCATCTTTGAAACGAACTCGCACTATTTCACATATCACTTTGACAAATTCCTTGCCAAAGTGAAGAAACCTCTGCTTGTCAAGGCCATTAAATTGTTCTGTGTGAAACCAGACCCTGTGAGAATACAGGGCTCTGTTGACACGCTTATTGTAGAGATTCGTGAAGAACCAAAAATTTGCGACGAGTTGCATGAAATCCTGCATACAGACCTCGACCCGGCCAGCGAGAAGGCCATTGCTGACGTCAACACAGACTTTTGGGAGATTGACAGTGTTATGCATGATAATCTGTGGTTTGATCACTCTGAAGGCATTCAGAACACAGATAAACGCTAATGTTTAAAAGCGTTTCAAGGCCCTGTTAAATGTTGCCATATATGCATTTTCTGTAATGTAACCTGAAATCTTTTTCTTTTTTTAAAATAAATACTTTGGTTTTTTATATCATGTTTCATTATTGCTATAGCTGGATGGATGTCGGGATGGATGAAAGATGTTTATTATTCTCCAGAAAATCCTCTGGCTTACGGCGGTAATAAGTCTTTGCAAAGGGGTCTTCGTGAAACAAAAGACTTGAGCGTCTCAGACAAGAAAGTTACTGAATGGTTAGCTGGCGAAGACGCCTACACTTTACACTTTATAAAAGAGTCAATTTCAAAAGAAACAGGGTTTTTGTGAGTAACATTGATTCGCAATGGCAGGTCGATTTAGTTCAGTGTATCTGAACATAATGACAATATGAAGTTCATGCTAACATGTATAGATATATTGTCAAAATACGCATGGGTATGTGTTCTTAAAAACAAGACAGGTGCCGAAGTGCTCCGGGCTTTTCAAGGGTAAAGAATTTTTCAATAAAATGTTTCAAAGTCTGATGAAACAAAACAAAAAAAAACACTTTGCCACAGACAATGAATATGTGAAAGCATCGGTGGTTGAACGTTTCAACAGAATGCTGAAAACGAGAATGTGGCGTTATTTTACAGCCCACAACACTAGACACTATATAGACGTTTTACAGGATTTGGTCCTGGGGTACAATAACAGCCACCACAGCACGATTAAAATGAAACCCATTGAAGTAAATGAAGATAATGTTTTTAAAGTGTTTAAAAATATGTATGGCCTCTTTCCAAAAAGATCTAAAACGCCAAAGTTTAAGTTTGAGGAGGGTGACACAGTCAAGAGTTTCCAAAGTACGTAGGAAGTTTGCAAAAGGATACGAGCAAACATATACAGATGAATATTTCACGGTTATTGAAAGGGTGCACAGAATGCCTCCTGTATATAGATTGAAGGATTATGATGGTGCGAACATTGACGGTACATTTTATGAGGCTGAATTACAAAAAGTTATAGTTAAAAACAAAATAGACAGAAGCATGTTTTAGTAAAATGGGTCGGATGGCCTGAAAAGTTCAACAGTTGGATTGAAGTCGTGTTGTTGATCTCTAAAAAAGTAGAAAAGCTTACAGACCCCTCGAATTTTGAGGACAATGGGAGGTTGCTTTAGTAGAGATTCAGTACCCCTATACTTGCTAGCATCTCATGAAAACTCTTTTATCGTAGGTGATAAGAAAAAGGGCACCAGCAACGTTGTTGTAATAAGCTGGGGTTATTACAAGAACCTGAAAATGCTTGTGGATGAGATTAATAAAACTTTAAAAGCAAAAAAAAAGGCTATTGAGGTGTGCCATGCTGCAATGAAAAACCAAATTTATATTAGTACCTACAAAAATCTAACCATGGCGGCTAGCGGAAGACTCGCCAGAAGGCTGGGTTTGGAGCCAGATGTTCCTGTAAAGCCTGTTGCGCCCCATCCAGCCGATATTTGTGCAGGCTTCTACACAATGTACGTCTACACCGACATTATTGACCAGTCAGAAATAGTTTTGTACCATTGCTACGATGTGTACATATAACAGGGTCTAGTAACGACGTAATCACAATCTCTTACGAGAAGCCACACTACGTACATGTCAGCAAAAAACACATTCACGATATAACCATTGAGCTGAAAACAGATCAGAACAAGAACATAAAATTTACTTATGGCAAAGCCATCATAAAACTGCACTTTAGGCCTGTGAAATATCACTATCACAAATAAAAATGGAAAGGGCACCCCTCTACATAGACCCAAATAGGTATATAGCCCATTATACAGAACAAGCCGGTAATGGTCTGCCGGTGTATAAGGGTGCGAGTGTTATGTACGGTATCAGTCTTGGAGGATTTTTCGAGGTTTATTCCGAATGGCCTTACCCCTACTAAAGAAAGGTTTCAACGTAGCCAGACCGCATTTGACGGTCGCGACTAAGAACATAGCCAAAGATGTGGTCAACAAAGCGGTGATGAGTCGTTTGAACGCCGGTGACCAGGAAGGATCGGGCCTTATGCTCATGACAAGACGTTCACAGAATAGGCCTCCCGGGGGGTGTGTCTCAAGCGGATCTAAATCTAAAAAACAACGGACTGGAAGCAGTCGAGCCGCAGTAGCGAAAAACAAGCGGAAGGTGAAAAAGCGTACCAAGAAGGTTAAGAGAAAAAGTAGATACATTTTCTTTAAATGGGCTTTATACACAACATGTCAGAGGAATGTATGAAGTCGGAACTGGACCTTTTTGCAGTACCGTGTACACAAACAAGAATTGATAAGAACATCTACGTTGAAGTATCCCCCTTGTCAGCCATTTCGGACACAGGACCCCTAGAGTTCTATATAGCCGGTAATGGTGAAGATTACCTTGACTTAAATAATACTCTTTTATACCTACAATGCCAGATAACCCATGTAGATGGATCCAATATCACTGCCATTGACAAGGTTGGGATTATTAATTATATGTAACCCCATAAATGACCTCATAGCGACCATTTTTTCACAGGTGGATGTTTCACTGGGGGACAGGCTTATGAGCCAGTCTAGCAACACATACCCCTACAGAGCAATTATGGAATGTCTACTTAATTATTCTGAAGCCACAATGTCTAATCAATTTACGGGCGGTTTATTCTATAAGGACACCAGTGGACATATGGATGAAACACTTTTGAATTGCTCTGCGCAGACATGCAATTCACGCAGACATGTTTTTTCAGGAGAGACTACTTATAAACAAAGTCGATATAAAAATTAAGACGGTGTGTTGTAAGGATGATTTCTGCCTAATGAGCGATGATGCCCAACAACAGTACCGGCTTAAAATAGTCTCTACAACACTGTTTGTAAAAAGAAATTGGGGTATCTCCACCTGTTAAGCTCGGACATGCACAGGCTCTACTAACATCGAATGTTAAATATCCGATTGACCGTGTTAGTTTTCAAACTTTCAGTTTAGCAGCTAGTCTTAGAGTTTGCAATCAAGAAAATTTGTTTTTGGGTCAATTACTGAAATCTGTCATTATAGGTTTGGTAGATAACGACGCCTTTACAAAATATATTTGAATAAATGTCTTAAAAACATGTTAAACTGTGTACAGACTGCATGCTGTGGTGAAATGTTTAAGGTCTGTCATGGTTGTTGAAAAAACAAGAACCCTTTCAATTTCAAACATTATAACGCTGAACATATTTCGATCAATACGCAAGGGGATCAGATTCCGACGAAGGCATACACACCAGATTACGTTACCGGTTCTGCGGTTCGTGAATTTTATGGTTTAACGCTTGCATTTGGACGGCATCTCAAAGATGCACCATTGTGTATAAATCGTCAAGAATACATAAACGGTTACAGCCTTTATGCTTTCAATCTGACTCCCGATGAAGGATGCAGCCAACATCTATCCCTGATCAAGACGGGTAATGAGAGATGAGATTCAGAAACCCACTACCCAGAACTTTTAATTTAATTGTTTACGCGTGCTTCAACAATATCATTGAAGTGAACCATTGGAGGAACGTGTTGTATGATTATTATTAATCATGAACACCAGAGAACTAACTGCTATTTTGAGTAACAATCCTTACACAGTAAATTACTTGTATGGGACTGTAGCCCACAATGAGCTATCGGATAATAAACAAAATAATTTACCCGCCTTGTACATTGTGAATACACACCCTCGAAATAAGCCTGACTACATTTATTTCCCAGATAGCATCAACACTTTTCTGCAAAATAACTGTAAAAGGGTTGTTTACAACACGGTACAAGTGCAAGACCCGCTCAGCGCAAAGTGTGGACAGCATTGCATATTATATCTACACAACAGCGCCAAAGGGGTTCCCTTTAGCCAAATTATAGACCTATACTCTGATAATTTGAAAACGAACGATGCGATGGTTTCAAGCTATGTTGACAAAATATACTTGAATAAATGTCTTAAAAACATGTTAAACTGTGTACAGACTGCATGCTGTGGTGAAATGTTTAAGGTCTGTCATGGTTGTTTAAAAAAAAAAACATACGTATGTTTTGTTTGGTTTTTACTTTATGTATTTTATTGTAAAATAAAAACATGTTAAACTTTACATTGGACCTGGTTCTGGCGCCATCGGGGTAAATGCGACTGTATTTGGTATTTTTTTGTGTCGATTTATCTTGCCGTGCACATTTTGATTAGGTATGACAGAAAGAGGCATATTAAGCATAGCCATAGCCTCAATAAATTCACCCCACCCCCTGGGTCTTCTATCATCAGATATCTTGTGAGGGGCTGTTATGTTCTTTATTAGGTCCAACATATGCGAGCCACTTACAGCCGTACCTTTAAACACAAACTCCCCTTCATCGTTCCACGTTACGACATTTCCTGATTTCTAAATTTTATCCAATACATCGGTGGCATTTTTCCGGCTTCTAGGGGGTACACTTTGTACGACATCTTCAACTTGGGCTGTGTCAGGCCTGACAGTATCGCTAACCTCAACAGGCATTGATAGGGTTAAATGTTGCATTTCGGATTCACCTTTGATCAGAGCGATGAAACGCTGTAGAGCAATCGTGTACAGCTTTGCCTTCTCATGAGGACCCACATCAGTCCTTGATAAGATGTATGGTTTGATCGAAATTATTTTCAACAGTTTGTCGGATGGGTTCCGGTGTAAAAGTAACATTATTTTATTTGTCCATCTGACATTGAGGCACTGTAATTATTTGCTGCAGACAGCTGCAAAATGTATGGCATGCCTTAACAATAAACATAATACTGTGAACTTGGTGTAAGGTTCTAATTGAATATTTAATTACTGCTGAATGTATCGGTATCAAATCACATTAGCATACCTATTTAAAGTATCTAAATTAATCGAACCGAATCGAATCGAATCGTGGTCAAACGTAAGATATTATGATGCATCGAACCTTTGCCTAAAGAATCGCAATCGAATCGAATCGTTATGGGATTGAATCGTCCCACCCCTAATAGGTATCCAGAAGGTTTTCTGGTAGCATCATCGAAACATTAGAGGAAAAACTTTGAATGTCTGGGGTACATATGTTGGGCCAAAACATGAACTTGCATTTTATCTCTTGGGTTTTTGAACAGAACAATATAGTTTGCATTAAGATTTATTGTACAGCTGTTTCGCCCCTGGAAGAAAAGATTCTGCACAAGATATATGATGCTTAGGTTTCTATGGTGTGTATAATGGATAAAAGCTCTCTCAATTTCAGAGCTCTGACTGGCCGCCTGCATAAGGTCATCAACAATGACCATATTGGTTTTGTGCAAAGGTAGCAAAACTTCATCGGTCAAAGATTCAGGAAGACCTTCTACAAAATGTACATTCTTTATTTTACAAAGTACATCCTCATACATGGGCTGCCAACATGAATAAAACCATACAATGTTCTGCGGCACTTTTGACAATACATGTTGTGCATTTTCGAGCAGTGTTTTCACAAAAACACTTTTACCACTGTTTGAGGGCCCTGAGATTATGCATGAAAAAGGATGTTGAAGACGATTGTCAAACCCTTCACCACCAAGCACTTGTCTAGAATCCATATGGCAAGGTTTTGAAATCAGGGAGCAGTACCCTTTTGTTGTAAACCACTCTGAATGTTTTAGAAACTGTGTGGGTGTTGAGAGAGAAGCCTCTTATCCCTAACAATTTGTTGTGTGTTGGTTGTAATTTCACGAGCTGGGGCCTCTGGATCCTGTACATAGTGTTGTACCAATTCTGTGAGGGATGAAAGATTAACAACTTGTGTATTAGTATGAAGTAGGGTAATACCTTTCACTTTCATGCAAGTTTTACCTAGCAGTGTTTTATAACCGTACGACTTGGGTCCTCCTGAAACAAATTCAACAATGTGATCACCAGGGTCTAGCTCACTAGTCAATTCGCCCAAAAAATCACTGAGAGAAGGCATCCAGTCACCCGGACAGCTCACAAAGATTACAGAATCTGTGTCATCGTACAGAACCATGTCAGGCATTTTATCCATGACATCATAAAGTTTGAGCCGGGCATAAGCGGTGGTGAAGGCCACGATGAACACATTGCTGGATCTGGGAGGTTTTTGTCTCCACTGGACCAGAGCTACTGTCTCTGTAAGAAATTAAAAGTGTGAGATGTAGTACTCGTCTGAAAACATGAATTGCAGAAACTGTTCGGGATCACGGATCAATGTTGTGTTTGTCTGATTGCTTCTCTGACCAAATTTGCCCCAAAGACTATTTTAAAACAGTTTTGAAATTTGTCTCTTGGCTTTGTTTAAGGAAATATTGTTCGGGTCTAAACGTACACCCTCCTTCTGCCAGTAACTCTGCACATATGCAGCCTTGTCAGAATCATCAGACACCCAAGAGGGATAGCCTGATGATTCTTGTTTGCCCTTTAAATGTGTCTTGATGTAGTCACTGAAAAGAGACTCAGACCCATCTTGGAAATGCCAGATTTCAAAAATTTTGTCGATGATGTAACCCTTTCAATAGCTTTAATCAATTCAATGGTACACCATACACCTGTGAGAGAACGCATATCATCAGAATGTTCACAACAACCTTGATGCTCAGATTCCGTGCAGGACCGGCAAAGTGAAAACATTAATTTACCAGAGACTCTATACGTTAACACAGGTATTTTAAGGTTTCTTGGGATATAGACCCTGGCTTTGACCAGACCAAAATAGTTTTCGATTGGTTCAAAGTCACGGAAGATGATGATGGGGTGATTTGTAGAGTAAACTTTAGTTTTGTTCACAAACGGATATAGACTGGTGAAATCAAAATAGTGTATTTGCTCACCTTCTTGAACTTTGTAGTAAAGGTGCAAAGCGTTAGTTCGACCACCAAACAGAGCATCCCGAACTCCTGAACCTCGGGATTCTCACGTTTAAGTCTTACCCATTCGTGTTCCCACATCACAACAACATTCAGGTTGTATACGCGGCGCAAAGTGTCAATTTTCTCTTGAAATTTGTGATACATTGAACTAAAATCTGTTTTTGTGAGAGGGTTAATCGTGTTTGGTTGAAAACATTGAGGACAAGTGTGCCAAAAACATCCAGCGTATTCATAAGCTTTACGTACAGCGTCCGACTCTGAATACCCATCTAGATAATAGTTACCCATCATAACCCCACCCCGGTTCAAGGCATGTTGAATGAAAAACTTTTCCTGATGGCTCACATATTCTAACCACTGAATGGAGGCTATGGAAAATTATTTCTGATGTTGCATGTAATTATCAGGCGATGTGACTCCAATGGTGTTTTTGGACAAAAAGCTTGTGCAGTGTTGTTTCATACACACTAAGGCTATTGTAACGCACTGAAATGGGTCTAAACCGGTGCTCCCAAGCACCTCTGTCCTAAACCGCAAACAAGCTTCCCGCAAAATAACAACATCATTCTGACAGTACTCTGACATTTCTTTTACGAAAGTCAAACACACTCCCAGACACATTATTATACCAAGCGCTAAATTAATCCCTATTCTTTTCCATTATTGTATCAAACCTATAGTCCAAGGGTGTAATTCTGGTTCTCAATTTTATCCCAGAAATGGGGAAAATGCCCTTTTTTGCCCCTAGAGCTACGGGCATGTCACTAAGCTTCATATTCAGGAAACAGTGAATCAACATACCTCTGTTCAAAAGCATCATCTGTAACACACATGAGCTTGCTGCCTTGTGCTATGTTTGGCGTCACACCTTGCTTAACCAAATACTGCATCAGCAGGTACCCGTTGTATAACCCTTTGAATTATGTGCAATGAATGTATAGCCCTTGTACTTTGGTGTTCGATACCTTTTTTAAAAACCCTGTACGCAACTATCGCCCTCTGCAGTCCAACGCACGCCATTAAAATCAATGCAACATATGAAATTCGCAATGTGTTTGCCATGGTCCTGCCGACACTCAAAATCATAAAACACAAAACGTATGCTGGAGTGTTCAGTTTTCACAGGTTGTATGTAGCACACATGTTCAACTTCAGGGGTCAATAATGCCTTACAGGCTGTGTAGAGCTTTAGACTACATGTGTGTGGTTTAGAATGGTTACCAGCAACATATGTTTGTGCACATTTGTCACAGAACTTGCGAGTATCACAAGCACTGATCATCTTACCGGTAGACTCCTGCCGTTTCAAAACTTTATGTTCGGTATAGCAAAACCTCGACTGACAGATTTGCATACAATCCTTACAGCTTATCCTTGTTGACTGATGTTTAAAACATTCTGTGTGGAAACAGACGTTACAAGCAGGAGTGGTTATGTTTCGATGTGTGCGGTTTGTAACAAAAGGTACAAACATATTGACTGCCTAAGAAATCTTTCAATGACTTGATGCCATGATAGTGCATACCATAAGTAGAGGAACAGAGTTTTTGCATGTATTGCATTGGTTGTTTGAAACTTGTTTAAGACACCATTATTTGTACTGTGTGACAATACAACAATCTTGATGTTTAAAAATCTCTCAAACATTTGAATGTCCGAAAAACAAACCTTGTCCTAAATACCCAAACCTACGGAACGTTGTAATTGTTCAGCCTCTCTTTCAGCTTCACACATTTTTTATGTTGGATTTAAAAAATGTGTCAAACACATTGCAAAACATAGGTTGTTGCCGCGGTTGTAGCTGACAATGAAATGTTTGAGCTTTTTGCCGGTCTCCTGTACCGCCATTAGGGTTCTGAATAATGTGGGCCACAAGCATCAGAGTTTCATCCGACAGGATATCAAAATTGCTTTGAACCAACTTTTCAACCATGTTCAAAAAAACATCCAAATCTATTTCATCGCCGTTTAGCTGTACAGGTACACCCTCAGACAGTGAATCACCCCTTAATTCTAGTTGTACGACATCGCTCCACAGCTCGTAAACTTTAGTCAGTAGATGTTCTAAAGTGTTTAACATAAAACTCTGCGTAGTTGTCAATGTTGTACAAAGATGCAAAGTTAAAACGGAGCCGAATTTCTGTGCTGTTGAACGCAGGCCTTCGTATCACCTGAATGTCTGCGTTATCAATCACCCCACCATTTTGGTTGACTTCTGCATGTTATTATCTACAGGGTTTTGGGACATCTCTAGTTCTGTAATGCCATGCGTGTTATTTTCTGCGGTATTTGGGTTCATATATCTGTTTCAACACGGGAAGCGCGTTCACGGTTTACAGCATCCAGCACTCTTAAGAATCCCGCAAAAACATAATGCTCTACAGCATCATTACATGTTTCATGCGTTTTAATAGATCTTTGGTTAACATCATCAACAAGCGCTAAGAGATGTGGGTTAACATGAAATCAGCATCTCCATAAAGCTTGTCAGCAGAAGGAAGCATGAAGTGCTCAAAAATTTCCTGGTAGATGGCTGCGTTGACTGTGGACTTCAGAAAACACAGTGGACCAACACCAGCAGATGACATGGCACCCCAAATCATCACTGACTGTGGAAACTTCCCACTGGACTTCAAGCAACGTGGATTCTGTGCCTCTCCACTCTTCCTCTTCCTCCACTCTTCCTCCAGACTCTGGGACCACTGAGCAACAGTCCAGTTCTTTTTCTCCTTAGCCCAGGTAAGACGCTTCTGACGTTGTCTCTGGTTCAGGAGTGGCTTGACACGAGGAATGCGACATTTGTAGCCCATGTCCTGGATTCGTCTGTGCGTGGTGGCTCTTGATGCACTGACTCCAGCCTCAGTCCACTCCTTGTGAAGCTCCCCCAAATTCTTGAATGGATTTTGCTTGACAATCCTCTCAAGGCTGCGGTTATCCCTGTTGCTTGTGCACCTTTTCCTACCACACTTTTTCCTTCCACTCAACTTTCTATGAATATGCTTGGATACAGCACTCTGTGAACAACCAGCTTCTTTAGCAATGACCTTTTGTGGCTTACCCTCCTTGTAGAGGGTGTCAATGACTGTCTTCTGGACATCTGTCAAGTCAGCAGTCTTCCCCATGATTGTGTAGCCTACTGAACCAGACTGA